>JAPFRF010000018.1:3955962-4195962 GCA_029282475.1 Phrynocephalus forsythii
TTGACCTTGGACAACCGGCTGACCATCCACGCCAACCTGAACAGGCTCCAGTGGGTGCAGCTGGTGGACCTGACCGAACTCTACGGTGAGCGCCTGCGCGAAAGCGGCTACCGGCTTTCCAAGGGGGAGCCTCCCCGGGCGGATTTAGGCAGCTTCTCCGAGTTCCAGAGAAGGCACAGCATGCAAACCCCCGTCCGCATGGAGTGGTCGGGGATCTGCACCACCCAACAGGTCAAGCGCAACAACGAGTGCCTGGACGTGGGCAGCGTCTTGCTGGCCGTGGTCTTTGAGAACGGGAACGTGGCCGTCTGGCAGTTCCAGCTCCCCGTCGTGGGCCACGAATCCATCACCTCGTGCAACACCATCGAGTCCGGGGTCAGCTCCCCCAGCGTCTTGTCCTGGTGGGAATACGAGCACAGCAACCGGAAGATGAGCGGCCTGATCGTGGGGAGTGCCTTCGGGCCCATAAAAATCCTCCCCGTCAACCTGAAAGCGGTCAAAGGCTACTTCACCCTCCGGCAGCCGGTGGTTTTGTGGCAAGAGATGGACCAGTTGCCGGTCCAGAGCATCAAGAGTGTACCGCTCTATCACCCCTATCAGAAATGCAGCTGCAGCTTGGTGGTAGCTGCCCGGGGCTGTTATGTCTTCTGGTGTTTGCTTCTGATCTCCAAAGCCGGCTTGAACGTCCACAACTCCCACGTGACGGGACTGCACGCCCTGCCCATCATCTCCATGACGGCGGACAGGCAGAACGGCACTGTTTACACGTGCTCCGTGGACGGCCAGGTCCGGCAGCTGATCCCCATCTTCACGGACGCTGCCCTGAAATTCGAGCACCAGCTGATCCGGTTGTCGGAAGTGTTCGGCTCCGTCAGGACGCACGGGATCGCGGTGAGCCCCTGCGGGGCCTACCTGGCCGTGGTCACGACGGAAGGCATGACCAACGGCCTTCACCCCATATCCAAAACCTATCAGGTGCAATTTGTGACCCTCAAGACCTTTGAGGAAGCGGCCGCTCAGTTGCTGGAATCGTCTGTGCAGAACCTCTTCCGGCAGGTGGATCTGACCGATCTCATCCGCTGGAAGATTTTAAAAGAGAAACACATCCCACGTTTTTTGCAGGAGGCCCTGGACAAAAAAATAGAGACCTTCGGGTCCACTTATTTTTGGCGCTTCAGGCTGTTCCTCCTGAGAGTGTTGCGCCAGTCCCTGCAAAAAACGCCTTCCGAGGCGTTGTGGAGGCCGTCGCACGAGGACGCAAAAGTCTTCCTGGCCCATTCCCCGGGGACAGACCCTCCGGAGGAGCAGCCGCAGGACAAGGGGGCGTCGAAACGGGGCAGGAAGCGGGACCCGAGCGAAACAAGCAGGGGAGCAGAGGAGGAGGAGGAGGAGGACACGGCTGAGGGGGGGCGGGGACCTGCGGAGGACCGCCTTCCGGAGATCCAGTCCCAGATCGAAGCGGTAGAAATGCATTTGACGCGGGAACATATGAAGCGGGTGTTAGGAGAGGTGTACTTGCACACGTGGATTACAGAGAACACCAGCATCCCCACGAGGGGGGTTTGCGACTTCTTAATGTCGGAGGAAAGTTACGACGACCGGACTGCACAGGTAAGCGCATCTCGGGTGTGTGTGTGTGTGTGTTCAAGACTCGTCCTCGCATTGGGTTATGAAAATAGGCTCCATTTAGTCCTAGCAATCAACCCAAGTGGCAAAGAATTGGGGATTTTTGTTCGGAACTGCCAACCCTACTTGGCTGGCGCTTCCATCCGTGGGAGGAGTGAACGGCCCTCTTTTACACGTGAACACAGATTTCCTGGGTTGTCCCTCCTCTAACAAACCTAAGTTGGAACCAAGCCCTTCAGTAGGCTGGGCCCCTTATTTCATTTAAAGATAAAGCAAAAAGGGCCGAGACCTTTAGTCTGAATCAGGTGCCTCGTCTCCACTAGAACAGCCCGGCAGAATTGTTGAGATCTATGCATATGTTGACTGCCACGCAGTAATGAATTGATTTGGCCTTCTCAGGGAGAGACCAGCTGTTGGATTTAGACCGCAGAGCCTGGGTGATGGATGCAGGGGCACTGGAGGGCAACCCGAAGATTGCCTGATTTGCTTATCCGACAGGTCAGGGAGCTGACATTGTCCCCCTCAGAGCATGGAATACAAAACCATGGCCAGAAAGGGTAGAAAACGACATACCTTTTCCACCGGCTTATCCTCTTCCCTGCAAAAGGAATTTTTCTCACGCTCTGAGAAAAATCATTGCCGTTGCTGTTACTGCAGTCTGCAATGCTTTGTTGGAGTCAGACTATTTCCATGCGTTTCCGAGGGTTCGAAAGAGAAGCGTTCTTGTAGCCAGCCAGTTATCCTCTTTATATCCCCCACCTAGTGAAATTTCAGTTTTTAGGTTCCTTGGGGGACCTTTTTCATTTATTTGGCTCTGCAAAGCACGATAGCTTTCCACAGGCCTTGATAAGCCACGAAGGTGCCGTTGTGTGTTTCTCAAAATCCCATCTGTGTGCATTTTTTTTACCCCCTTCCTCCTAAGCAGGTAAGACTGAGGGTTCAAAAAATATTTTACCACCTCCTCAGAACGGTAACATGTGCTTTGAGGCCATTAACCATCAGGTTTTTACATCTCTACCACCACCACCACCTTCCCCAACGCATGGGGATTAAGGGCAATTAAGTTGCTCAGACTACCTGAGCGGTGTGCAGAGAAATAATCTGCTCTGCCTTTTCCGAGCCTGAGATGCTTGCATTGGCTTTTTTTCTGTTCCGTTGTGTTCTGCTTTAAGCAGGTTCAGTCTTCTTCCCCCACCCCCACCCCCTTTTTCAATCTTGTGTTCTTCACCGAGCCCCACTTGGGCTCCTGGGAGATTTCCCCGCCTTCCGGCAGCCAGCGGTCTCTCTTCCTATAAGCGCCGTGGCTGACTTTTCCTGCCCGCCGCGAATGTGTTCCCAGGTGCTGATTGGGCATATCTTAAAGAAAATGAACAAACAGACTTTCCCGGAGCACTGCAGCTTGTGCAAACAGATCCTGCCTTTCACCGATCGCAAGCAGGCGGTTTGTTCCAACGGGCACATTTGGCTCCGGTAAGTCGCTTTTCTCTTAAAAAAAAAAAATGGGGGTGGAGGGGGTCCTTTCCTTCCGGCTCCAATGGCGGGAGAGGGTCGGAGGAGAGGTTACAGGCGGGGCAGCGTCAGGAGCAAAAGGCATGAGTCGGAATGCCTCTCCACGCAGGAGGCTGATGTGAGCAAATTGGGTCCCAGCACTCTGATTCCGGTTTCTCTCCCCTGGTGCAAGGTTTTGACCCTCGTGGATCCACCCCTCCGCATTTTTTGTGACCATGTCGTCTGCTCGACCCTCAAGATCTTCCCAGGCATGGGTACTCGGGGTAGCTACCCCCAAGGAAGGCTAGAAAGTCATCCACAAGAGGCAGTGCCTTGTGTGTGGTGGCACCCACCTCAGGGAACCAGCTCCTTGTAACCGCGCCTGGCTCCCTCTCTGCTGTCATTTACGAGGCAGCTTAAAGCACAGCTTTTAAGAGGGGCCTTGCTCACACTTGCCTCGGTCGGCTGCATGCCTCCTGTCTTGATGTAATGGGAAATTTCCTCTGGTTGCATTTGGCTTCATGCCATTCGTTGTATTGATCATGCATGTGTTTAATAAATGCTTTGGCTTGCTGTCAACTGCCCAGAAGGCCAGGAGAAAAGCACTGCCAACCCCTGGGAGTTGGCTTGATTTGAAATTATTATTATTTATTTATTTAAAATATTCCCATCCCGCCTTTCTCCCCGAATTATACTTGGATTTAATTGTTTTCTGCTTAGTTCCTGAGCGGGGAGAACTCCGTGACCTAAGCAGGCTCGGGCAACCGAGGTGAGCTGAAGGGTGGAAGCTGTTCTGTAAATTAAAATTAATAGGAAAAAAAGAAACCCTACCAATGACCATAACAGAATCTGCCAGCACGAAACGACAAATACTTGAACTGAGTAAGCCAGCTCACCACTTGCCTGCTTGGGGAGACTCTTGTTAGCGACTCGTCAGCTGTTGCCAGATGGATTCGCAACCGGTTGGGCTGTTGTGCAGACCTCGGGGTTACTTTTGTGTCCAGTCCAGCCCTTGTTTATTCGTGGGGTGGATTCTGTCTAAATGCATAGGCTTTAGGTCGCAATGGAAGGGCGATTGGTGAGCTTAGGACCAGTGTGTGCCATCGGTCTCAGTGGAAGCCACGTTCAGCTCGTGTCTCCTGCCGTGCCATCATCTAAAAGAGTGGCCTCTTGTTATGGCCTTCTGCTCACGTGACCCTGGATTGCGGCGTCCGTCCGTCACGACCCCTGTGCTGCTTTTCCAGGTGCTTCCTAACCTACCAGGCCTGCCAGAGTTTGGTATACCGGAGGTGTCTACTTCGCGACAGCATCGCCCGGCATCCAACGCCAGCAGGTGAGTGCTTCCTAGTGATGCCGGAAAGGCCGGTAGAGCTTAATCTGTGCAAGGACGCAGCTACGGACCGATGCTGCCTTGCCTTCGGGCAGCTCTCAAGTTGCCCCTGCTTTTAGGGTGTTGTCTCGAGCCTTGGTTCTGCATTGCCCAACGGTCAGTGGGATTTGCCGGCCCTTTCTAGTAGCCAGAATCACCTCGCTCATTTCCAGCTCAGGACTTGATCCATGAAGCTACGCTCCTGGACACTCTTGAGTGACTAATTTATTTCTTATTGAATTAATCCCCCCCCCCCGGCTACTCATTCAAGGATGGTCTTTCCAAGGCACTTTATATTAATGATTTATCATTTTATCTCACATTCCCTTCCTTGGGCTCGACATGGAAACATCCACGCCACCTTCCTTCCTCTTCATCTTCACAACCACCCTGCGGAGTAGGTCAGGCTGCGAACGAGGAACCGCCCTGTGCCCTCCTTGTCTCAGTGGGGATTCGGATCTGGGTCCGCCCAGGTCTCTCCCTCATGCTGTAACTGTTACACCACACTGTCCTCTCTCATGGTAGCACGCGATATAGAACAGTGGCATTCAGTGTCACTTCCTTTAGCACGTTAAAACTAGCACCTTAAATTATAATGCCGTGCGGTTGGAAGCCAGTCGGTGGCCTTTGCCGGCGGGAACAGGTGTTGCAAAGGCCCGAGGAATATTTGGAGAGCAGAGTGCAGAATTTTGAAGAGGACGCAATGCCTTGGGAAACATCGTCCCTTGCGAGATCTTTCCCTCTTTCCCTTGAGCCTGGCGGTCCTCCTTGCTTTTCCTCTTTTCCCTTGTTTCATCCACTCAACTGCTTCTTCTCTCATTTTCAGACCCCGAGTGGATCAAGAGGCTATTGCAAGGGCCGTGTACGTTCTGTGACTCTCCCGTCTTTTAGCCGATAGTCCCCAGCGGAGACGTGCCAAAACGTCCTTTTCTCTCGTGCACCAGGCACCCTCCAGTCCGGGGAGTGCCTGAAGACACAGGCACCCAGTTGGCTCCCCGGCAGGGGTGGGGTGGAGATAAATACATCCAGAGAGCCAGTGAGCTAAGGACGCTCAATGTCCCGCTTCAACTCTTGGGAAGAAGGAAAAGCGAGGGAGCGTCCGAAGACATGTTTCTTTCTGCAAACAGGGCCTGGAATCGGAGAAACCCCCATCTCTCCCCCCACAACCACCCCCTGTGCCACCGCTCAGCAGTGAAATGACAAACAGCACGCGGCGACTTGAGGGGGGTGGCAGACGATCAGCCAGTAGCACTTCCCGACTTTTGATAGCTGTCGGCACTTAACTGTACCAGAGACGATTAAATTATTAGGAATAACGTGTGTGGGGTTTTTTCCCAACCTGTTTTTTTTTTTGAAAATATCTTGCATGCCAGTCGTCCTCTACGAAGAGATACGGACCATTGTTTTAAAAACTACTCCTGAGTTTGACATGTGCGTTCCAGGCTTCCTTCCCAGAAACATCCGGCAATGGAAAGATCCTTCAGAACCTAAGTTGGGAAGTGAATTTTTAAAAAGGATTCCCTCCGTACTGGGCATAGCTCTTGTCTTAATACCTTGAGCATCCGTATTTTGGATTCTGGGTTTTTCCTGCTCCTTGCCCGTGAAGTTCCCTGCGCCTACATTTCGTACCTAAGCCCCTCTAAATTCACATCGCTGTCTCCGAGCCTCCTACCCTTTCCGGCCAGAATTCCATCCGCACCTTGCCAAAGGTTCCTTTTCTCCAGCAATAGCTTGGTGAGGGGAGAAAATTTGTCACCGGTGCCGGCTTGAGCTGCCCGTCGGCTCAGGAATTTCAGCTCGGGCAAAACTCGAGCCGCCTTCCCAATCCCCCAATTAAGGTAGGTTTCAGTGAAGCAGCTGAAATAAAAGAAAATATTTCGGTCTCGGTTTGGACAAGACTACATGAGCAGCAGAAGGGGCTGTGGGGTTCCTTCGGGCTGCCGTGCCTGCAGGAGGAGGAGTTTTAAGTGCTGTTCCTGCTACATGTACAAGTTCCTTCTTTTAAAGAGCTGTATGGAGAGGGTCTCTTTGCCGCTTGGGAGGGCGTTGATTCTGAAAGCAGCCTCTTTGTGGCCATCATCCTCTCAGAACTGCAGACCTATACATCATCAAGTCCAGCTTCTGTCCAGGAGGCCCCGTGGCGGGAATCGAACTCACGACCTCTAGTTCCACAGCCAGAGAACTAACACACTGAGCTGTCCAGCAGTTCTCGTGCGTTGCCCTCCGCTTCCACGTTTTTAACCTCGCGTGCTGCACTCAGAGTCTGATTGTGGCATTGTCGGTTTTGACCTCTTCGTTCCACTGCATATGTAGACCAGGCATTTGGGGGTTTATTTTACTTCAGGGGTGGCACTGTAGAGCATTCTCGAGGGATTTTTTGTTTTGTTGGCCTAGCTTTCTGTTTATAAGTGCCTGGCTGGCATCCCTGGACTGAAATCGCATCTGATAAAGGCAGCGCAGGGTTCAACTTGATTCACGGATGCTTCTTGCGAGATCCAGGGAGAACGTGACAGAACGAGTTGGAAACTCAAGCGGCGGTTGGTTAGTTGATCGTGTCGCGCTGCAGAACCGATGCTTTTTAAGGCGTGTGGGTGCTTATTACAGAGAATGAGGGTTTGTTGCCTTGTGAGGTCAGCTCTAGCTCTGGCTAGCTATGGCGGGAGCCTTCCTCCAACATATGTGGCCTGCCAAGGGTTGGAATAGAGCAGCTCTACATTTAGGGCAGGCATGTCCAAACATCGGCCCTCCTGATGTTTTGGACCACAACTCCCAGAATTCTAAGCTTAGCCTGCCAATGGCAAAGGGCGGTGGGAGTTGCAATCCAAAACATCTGGAGGGCCGAAGTTTGGACATGCCTGGTTTAGGGTATTGTTTCTTGGCTTGTCTGCAGAGGTCCGTGTTCCTAGACAGGCCCGCACGGCCAAAGAAAAGAGGGCCTTACTTTTTATTTTCATTCAAACAGAAGGAGGAGGTCCGAAGGAGGAGAGGTTTGGGAGATGAGAAGGTTGACTGCAGTGATGGACATCCCACCAGACCAATCTGGGGGTCTGAACGTCCCCTAATCACTTCTCACGCCCTTGGGTTTTCCGAGAGAAGGAGCAAACACTTGCCGTTTTCCGAGCGGCCACGCTTCTGCCCAGGACTTGGCTTGTCACTGGAGCCTCTCTGCGGCCCATCGCGAGGACCTAATAAAACATATCAGGGCAGGAATCCTTACTGGGTTAATTAGATTAAAACAGTGTAAAAGCCTAATTAAAAATTGAACAATGTGTTCTCGCGGCGGTAAGACGAGGAAGGGAAAAGTGTCCCGAGCCGAGGCCTCATCTATCAGCGCAGCTAAAGAAATCCAGGCAGGCAGAGCAGATTGGGGCATGGGGGGGGAGGCAGGGTCACCCACAGGCCACAGAGAGCCTCGGTTCTGCCTCGAGGTGGGCTTTGGGACCTCTGGTACGGACCCCAAAGCATCTTTGGCTCTCTCTTTTCCTTTTTTTTTCCTTTTTGTTCCCCAGAGAAATGCCTAACACAGTAGGTCCTGAGTAGAGATGGGCACGGATCGAAAAAAATGATGTTTCGGTTTTTCATTTTTCGTTGTGAGTCCCGTTTCGGTTTGTTTTCAGTTTTTCGTGATTTTTTTGAAAAAATTTCGTTTCATTTTTTCGTTTTTCGTTTTTACCCACTTTTGCATGATTTAAAGTATTATCAGGCAGAATAAATGATTATTGCTGGGTTTTTACGGATATTCAGGACGTTTTTTGACGTTTAAAAACAGCTCATTTCATTGCACGTCGCCATTAACAAAAACGAAACGTAACGAACCTAATTTTCGTGGTTCTGTTCGGTTCGTTCCAATTTCATCACAATTTTCATTATTCGTTTCATTATGTAATGAATTTTTTTTCCCGTTTTGTGCCGATCTCTAGTCCTGAGTAGGAGAAGGAAATGCCCCCTAAACAACAGGATTTGAGCCATTAAAATTAGACATTGGCTGTATAATACCATGTAAAAGACATTCATCTACTCGGTCAGCACGGAGACTGGATATTTACACATCTCTACACTGGTAATTTCTAGGTTTGTCTGACTCTGCAGATGTGTGCTCTTTGGGTCCTTTAAAACACTAGAATGTCATCATTGTTTAATCAGACTTATTGTAGCTGGATGAAAAACAAAACCAAAATGTGTTTTTTCAAACAAAAGAAAAATCCACCCATCAGCTGACTCTTGCAGTTCTGACCAAACAGAGGCAATGCTATCTTTACTTCCTGGAATATTCCATGTCCCTTGAGGAGGGTACGTTAGTGTTACTGTGAATGTTGATGTTGTACATACGGTCGTCGTTATTTTGTAAACGTGAACCATAACCCGGATAATGTCTTTTTATACACTGCAACAGTAGCACAGCTCCATCAGCCCTTTTTCTAAATAAAGACGAGTGTGTTGAGAGAATCTGCCTTTTAAGAACGGGAAGGAGCAGAGGGGTTATCGAGGGCCTGTTTTGGGGCTGAGGTAGCAAAAGGAAAGCTGATCGCTGCTTGGATCGCCCTCCCAAGTAATGGAACCATGCATAAATCCCATTAGGGGCTGTGGCGATGAGTACAGCAGGACCCCCGTATCCACTGATTCATTAACCACGGATTCAGTTGTCCACGGCTGGCAGAGGAAAAAAATTAAATAATTCAGTAGCTGCAAATTAAACTACTGTCACAAAGCCACAGTTTTGGGGACAGGGTTTGACATTCTTTCTTATCCACGGTTTTCGTTATCCATGGGAAGGCCTGGAACCAATCCTCAGCGGATACCAGGGTCCTACTGTATCCCGGGCTGGAGGATTTGAGCCTGGGATCGAGCATACAGAGCTAGGGGCTGCCTCCAAACCTTCACCAAACCCACCAGCCTATCTCTTCTTCCTAGCTGAAGCCTTATATTGACTGGTCTGCAGAGGAGAGATGAACAGAAATAACGGTAGAAAGGCCCCTTCGCCGCTTTCTCTTTTGAGTTTCTTTACATCCCTACCCAGATCTTCACATGGGTTTGGGGAGGCGCTCCCTTGAATGAAGTCACCATTAGCCAATCTGGCAGGGCCCTGTGTTCTTTAGGTTGTGGACATGAGGAGACAAACGAAACGTGATATTGATGCTCGACCCCCTGATGGAAATTCATCACAATGGCCGAGACCGTTTGTTCCTCTCCTCCAGTATCACATAAGAACATAAAAAGAGCCCTGCTGGATCAGGCCAAAGGCCCATCTAGTCCAGCTTCCTGTATCTCACAGTGGCCCCACCAGATGCCTCTGGGAGCGCACGAGACTAGATCTCTAACTCCTGATCCCACTCCCCTGCATCTGGCCCTTGAAGGACCCTGGTTTTAAGCCTAGAGATGACACATCTCCATCATGGTATGTCACCTGGGATGGACTTTTCCCTCCAGGAATCACTCCAATCCCCTTTGGAAGGCATCCAGGCCATATGCCGTCACTACATCCTGTGGCAGGGAGTTCCATAGACTAACAACGCGCTGGGTGAAAAAAAAACATTTTCTTTTGTCTGTTCTCACTCTCCCAACCCTCAGTTTGAGTGGATGTCCCCTAGTTTTGGTATTTTGTGAGAGGGAGAAGAGCGTCCCTCTATCCACTCGACTCATTCCTACTGCACCCGTGAGCAAGCCAGGAAGAGCTTCCTAAGCCAGTGCGTTAACGGTGACCCGTGTAGGAGAGAGAAGGTCTGGATCTCAAAGCTCTTCAAAGGATCTTCTTACGGACCTGCCACTCTATCAACAAGAAGGAAGAAAGGTGCTGGGCATCCAGCACTGGGAACCAACCTGGGGGCACAGGATGAGCCCTTAAAGTCCCGGACGAGGCATTGTTGTCCTTTGTGTCCCACCCCCACCCCCACCCCACCCATTGTTTTCCTCGCCATGTGCGTTGATCTGTCCGGAATCAGATGCTAATCAAATCCAGTCCCGTTCCCTAATTGCACGGGAAGCCCTGCCCTTCCAATTATAAAACCCTTAATTCCTCCTTCCTCAGCCACAGAGCCTTCCCACACACGCACACATACACACACACACACACACACACCCCTGCGTTAATGGGGGCCTCTTACTATGCAAATCGGCAGCAAAGGCCTCTCTGTTCGGTTTCCCTATCATGAAATGAATGTCAATTGTTCTAGCGGTTTCCGAGGGAGTGTCCTACAACAGCACCGGCGTGTTCTTCTAACCCCGACAGCCTGTACGCCAGGCCCGGCGGAAGCCGTGGGGGTTGGGGGTGGGTGGGGAGCTAACCACTGACCTGAGACCCCTCCAAGCAGACGCGCCGCCTGCATCCCAATGAGCCCGCCACATTCAGCTTGGGTTTCTGGGCGGCCGGCTGAGCGGAACTAATATTGCAGCTGCCGTACAGATGAAAGAAGCAGGGTTTTTTTGGGGGGGGGACGGATTGGGGGGGAGGAGAGAGAGGAACGGCTTTACGGCTAAATTAATTAAGCAGATGTACCTGTCTAATTAAAGAGCCACTCTCGCCCCCCCCTCCCCTCCGCGGCAAACAGTATTTAAATGCGTGGCCGAACCGTTGCGCCTATCAATATTTAGTAGGAACACTCTGATAGAGGTGATATTAGCAAGATGTACCCGCTCCATTTATTATTAATGGCGGCCCTTCCAATTCATGCACGGGAGCCGTGTAGCTTTACAGCGGGAGTAAGGAAGGAGCCGCTCGGGTAAGGCGCTCCGCGGCACGCAAGTAAAGGGAGACCAGTCACCGATAGCCCGAGGGCAAGCTGGGGTGACCCCCATTTTAGGAAGGGGGACACAGTGATGTCATCCTGGCTGTTCGCAGAATGACGTCAAGGCAAGGGTTCAGGCGATGGAGGGCTGGTGGAGTGTTGAGCTGGCGGGAAGGCAGGGAGGAAACGCTGGGGAATAATAATAAATAATCTTAGAGCCCCAGGTCTGGAAGGAACCCTATGGATGATCAAGCCCAGACCCTGCTAAGAAGGCACCGTGGAGGGGATTCGAACTCCCAACCGCGGGCTCCGCAGTCAAAGACTTCAACCACAGAACTATCCAGCAGTTCCCAGGAACGCACCCACCACCACCAGAACAGCGCCAACTTTGGCTGGCTAAGATTGGAGGCGTGGTTGAAAGCATGGGCCTGATGACTAGTCCCCCACACCTAGGAGATGTCCTGGATCAATGGGATTTATTTAAGAGATGTAACCGTTTAGCTGTATGTTCAACGGATCCGCTCTCGTCGGGGCAACCAGGGTTTAGGCCGAGATGAAGGGAGGAGGTCAGAGTTTAGCTCCCACCAGGGGGTTGCTTTCAGACTGGATTCCTGAGCTGCAGAAGGACCGTGGTCTCTTGGGTTGACACCAGGCTGTTAAGGACAAGCATTAGGGACTGACCACTGGCTTAGAAGCACTGGGCTTCCAAGATGAAAGACCTGCATTCCATCTTGATGCTGGCCAGAGCTATTGCTCAAAGGTAGGTGGACAAGGGCTAGCAGAACCATATATTTCCTCCCTTAGAAACTAGCCAATGACCTGAGGTCCGTAATCAGAGACCCGAGGCCTCTTCCTCAACATGTCTGGTCTGAGGATGACCAAAACACCTCCAACCGCTCTCCCTCGAGGGCAGATTGACGGACATGGCAAGGCCCTCGCCCAAGGGATCGGAACACAGAACTGCCGTTCAAAAATCCTTTTAATGCTCTGTTCGACTTGACTTTGCACCAAGACAAGGCCATCAAAAGGAAATCGGACAGCTCTGAATTGTCGCCGAGACAAGACGGGACGGACGGACGTTTCCTTCCTCCCCTCCAGCAAGGAACTACTTGGGATTAGCCAGACACAAAATTCCTGCCTATTGGGTTATCGATAAAAGGCGACGCTTTGGATTTCCCTTGCAAATAATACATGTGGATGAACCCAAAACTCATTTGTAGAGCAGGGGGAACTTCTAATCCCATCAAAGTGTGTCCCTTGATGTATGCCCACACATACACACACATACTGTTGCCAACCGAGAGCTGCTAAGGTTTTACGAGCGAGGTTACACATTTCCCCCCCTGCCTTCTCTTTGAGACTTGGAGGGGGTGCTCAAAGCAATGCTAGGGAGATGCCTAGAAAAAGCTAACAAAGACGCTTCCAACCCACACTTGAGATTCAGTGCTCGGTTAGAATTTCCTCCTACTGGAAACCCAACTTACTGGCTCCTCAAAGACCTTTCTGGGCAGCTGGAAGGGGCTGGACAATATAACTCTCAATGTACTCAAAGACGGTCTGGGGATCTTGGTCCGCGTTGACCATCACAGCGTCTTCAAAGAAGTTCTCCAGGTCCCCAGCCAGCCTGAAGTAAGCATCCACCTTGATCTTCACCGCATCTTCTGTATTCTTTGGGTGGGTGAGGAGACGGCGGTTTACTTCCTCGGTCGACGCGGGTTTGTACAAGGTGTGGTATCTGGAGAGGAGAGGCAAAGCCAGTGAGTTGGTCAACATTTCCCTCCAACATTCACTGGTTCCCAGCCTTGGGTTTCTCCAGATGTTCTTGGACTAAAACCTCCCAGAAGCCCATCTTAAGTGGTGGTGGTGCTTCTTGGCAACGGGGCTCTCCAATACAGCAACAAAAGCAACCATCAATTTGCTGTAAACAAAAACACAAGGACACTTTCTCCTATCCCACTAAGAAAGAAATTAAGGAATCACTTAACAACCACCCAACAAATGACTTTGGGCCCAATGTCAATGACGACTAGTTCATCTGGTTTCTAAACGTGAATGTCAACAATTCCATTGAATTGGTTTAATGTGACGTACAGGTATGGGATTAATGTAGCTTCCTTTTAGATTTAGGTATTGATCATAGGATGGTCAGTTATGACCACTCACCTTTCTCCAGTGATGGGATCCACCATACGATAAGACAGGCGCTCCAGAATGGTGTCAGCTGAAAGGTTCAGGAAAAATATCCTATTGTGGAAATACAGAAAGGGGGGGGGTCAATGATTTAAACCCAGCATATCCAAACTTCGGCTCTCCTGATTTTTTTGGACCACAACTCCCAGAATTCTAAGCTTAGATTGCCAATGACAAAAGACTGTGGGAGTTGCAGTCCAAAACATCTGGAGGGCCAAAGTTTGGACATGCCTGATTTAGACCTTTGCCATTACAGCCATAGAATCGTTGAGCTGGAAGGGGCCTCAAAAGCCATTGGGTCCAACCCCCTCCCCCGCTCAGTCTCATAAATCAAAACGGATCAGGCAGATAGTTGTCTAGATTTCTCTTAAATACACTGGAGAGTTCCCACCTCCAGCGGTAACCGGTTATACCGTCATACTGCTCTAACAGTTAAGAAGTTTTTCCCCCCTGATAACCAGTCACAATCCGGCTGCTTGTCGCTTGAGCCCATTCTTACCTGTCCGGCACTCGGGGATAACGAAGAACAGACCCGGCCCAGTTCAGCCCTCCAGATGTTGCCAGACTTTGACTCCCAACCTCCAGGGAGAAGGTAGCCTGGTAGTCCCAGTCTGGGAGCATCTGTAGGGCGCCTTTGCCTTTTCCCTAAGAAGAAAGAAATCCCGCGAACCGACGTGTTTCTTAACGTTTAAGAAGATTCTAATTTATGGGAAAGGTGGCTGGATCACTCAGCAGTTTAGCGCTCAGGCCGAAGAGCCGAAGGTTAAGAGTTCGATTCCCCCACAATGCTTCCTGGGAGAAGAGCCAGCCTGGGTGGACTTGGGCCAGCTGCACATTTCCAAGGAAACCCCCAGGAGAAAGGAAGGCTCAACCTCTTCTGATTACCCTCTACTTGGAAAACCCTGGACTGGGTCACCATTGTTTAGAATTGACTTGACAGCGCATGATTAATATTATGAATTTATGGAAATGACATCATATGAGGGCTGGGCAGTGGGGCAGGGTGGGAATAAGACCTTTCCCAAACTTTCTTTAGTAACACAGATTCTCCTTAGTATGCCTCCCAGACTGTGCTCTGCAGATTTTTCTATCTGTCGTTATTGACTTTCATTTCTGCTTATATATAAGCTTCAGACATGCACCAAAGGGAACAGTTTTACATTTCTCGGTAGGGGTGGGGGTGGGATCAGATCAAGATCATCTCTCATGGCATGCACAGAACAGATAATGGGGGTTTGCCCCTTTGTAGGACTTAAAACTCATGAAAATCATACTGATCGCTCTTCAAATGTTTACAGATAATGACTTCCACTTGCATTGCAGGTGCGTCTGTGTGTATGTTTTAAAATAAAATAAAATAAGGCTTTTTTTAAAAAAAAACAACAACAACCCTGAAGATCTCAATGACTCCAAAGACAGGAGAAGAATATAGCAGATTTGAGCAGTCTTTTATCCCTTACACTCCAAACATTTTGTTTCTGCTTCCTCACCCCACTCCCCCCCCCCCGGTTGCCCAACAACCGTACAGAAACGTGATTGTCAGAACAGGTAACTTGCGTTGATGGGTGTCGAGAGATGAATATTCTAGCGGAGGCAGGGAAGGAGGGTTGGGGGAGGGAGAAGGCGACGCCGGCTTATGCCAGCCTTGATAATTGATAACGACTGGGTTTCCCCCTATTATATTCCGAAATAAACAAAACAAAAATAAACCTGCACTATCAAGAACCCTTGTCGCAATTCATGCACACTAACTTGAGAAGCGGGGGGGGGGAGGAGGAGGAGGAGGAGGCGGCAGCTGAGATGGAAAAAGCCAAAAACAACCATCACGCTTTAAAAGCTGCCGGGGAGAAAAAATGAACCTCAGAAGCATCTTGTTGGAAAGACTCTTTAAAAAGAAGAAGAAGAAGAAGAAGAAGAAGAAGAAGAAGAAGAAGAAGAAGAAGAAGAAGAAGAAGAAGAAGAAGACGCAACAGCAGCACGAAATGCATCTTATTATTCGGTCTGGTGTCAGCTTTAAAGACAGGAAGGAGGGAAGGAGATTTTGCAGGGGGGGGGGGAAGAGACTCAGGGTATTCCTCAGCCCAGAGAGTTTGCTGCCTAAAAGGTCATTGATAGGTTGCCACCGCCCTTTGGCCTTGTGGAGCAGAAGAAGAAGACCGGATGGCCGGGTTCTGGAGAAGAATGGCCACCAGGCTTCTCTCTACCTGAAGCTGCCCCAAACCTTCTCTCAAGTTGGGTCTGGAAGCAGCAGACGCGAGGAAGATGGCGGGTTCTCGACTGTCCGAACACAGGTTCCAGACCCGTGGATGCTTTACAAGAAAAAAATGAGGAACCATGGTGCCTGCCTTCCTCTAATGACCCGTTCTGGGAACATCACTGTTAGGAATACAGATTTTGTGTGTGTGTTTGTAAAGGAAAGACTGAAAGCACAAGGCATGTTTAGCCTTGAGGAAAGAAGACTTGAGGGGAGATAGGTGAGGACTTTGCAAAAACTTGAAAGATAGTCCCTACAGAAGAGGGACAGGATCTGTTCTCCGTCACCCCAGAGTGCCAAGAAGGTGGGATCAAGTGACAGGAAGTCAGATTTCAGTTGAACATCAGGGGGAAAAAACTTCTCAACTGTTAGAGCAGTACGACAACAGAACCCATGACTTCGGGAGGTGGTGAGGGCTCCAACACTGTGAGACCTTCAAGAGAAAATGGGAACCAGCATCTGTCAGATCAGCTTTGATTTGGATTCCTGCCTTGAGCAGGGAGTCATTCTCAATGGCCTTAGAGGCCCCTTCCGACTCTGCCGTTCTAAGATTCACACCACACCACATGGGCTGAGTCTGGATCCCTGCAGCCAATAGTTTCCAGAGCCTTAATCCACTGAGCCACCACACCACATAAAGCAACATATAAACCCCCCCCCCAAAAAAAGAAAATAAAAGCAGGTGAAAAGCTCTGCTATGCTCATTCATTGCAAATGTTTCAGCGTCCTTTGAGGCTTCGGTAAAGCTCCTTGAGAAAAACCTGCTCATAATTCCTTTCTGTTTTTTCTCCTTTAAAAAAAAAAAAAAGCTTTCCAGACTGAGAGCTGACAGGCTGAGCATCAGCTTCTGAAACGGCATCGAACCTCCGCCTCCCTCGTTTCGCTCCTCTGCCTCCTCCTTCCTCTCGTTTGTTATTCCATCATTGCTAGGGTCCCCCATTGGGAGTTGGTTCCGACAACGGTGGCAATTCACAGATCAGGGGGCAAGAGAGCAGCAGCAGGAGCTCCTTCCGTGGGCTGCAGCCCTGGCCCCGTTTCCCCTAATTGCTGAGCTTCATCGTGGCTCATCTCCAAGAAGGGAAGATGCCGGCGTGGCTCGGGAAAACCGGCCAGCAGCGGGCACAAAGGGGAGGGGACCCTCTAGAGATCATGCAGTCGTTCCCTTTGAAGGAGGTAATGGGGGAATTGAACACCCAACCTCTGGCATTGTAGCCCCAGGGGCCCAAACCACAGATCCAAGAGTCCCTGAGCCATCCAGTGGATGAAAATAACCATCTGTGCGAGGTTGCCAACGGCCCTAAAGCAGTGTTTTTCAACCACTGTTCAGGACCACAACCGAGATGTTGCCTGGTGTGCCGTTGGAAAAATTGAAAAATTCGAAAGATTTAAAAAAATGGAATTTTTTCGCCCACTAGGCGGGCGCTGGACTGTGTCCTGGATATGAAGAGTGGGGTTTTGACCCCACCTCGGCCAGCAGGGGCGCCAATCCTCAGGGGACACCCTCCACTTTTCTGATGTCCGGGCTGTGATTGGTCAAGACTGCAGCCTGGACCTATCACAGAAGACATCATCTTCCGACTTCCTTCCCGCCCGAGCACAGTGTGCGCAGCAGCGGAGAGAAGAAGATGTCGTGACTCGAGTCACCAAAAGGAACCGATGCAGGAGGAGACGGACGGAGACCAGGACTCTAATGATGGTGTGCCTCGTGATTTTTTTTCATGAAACAAGTGTGCCTTTGCCCAAAAAAGGTTGAAAAACACTGCCCTAAAGAAATCCCATTTAACTCTCTTTGCTCCCTTAATGCAATAGAAGTCCTTTGGCCTTGCCCTGTTCTGGCGTGGTGGAGCTTTGCTGGGATCTTTTGCAGGGGCCAGGCCTCTGCCCTTCGGTATAGCTCTTGTTGTTATTTTTTTAAGGAAAGAAGCCAAAAATGGAGAAAAATTGTGTGAGTGTGGGAGAGAGAGAGAGAGAGAGAGAGAGAGAGACGATGATGTGTCACTTTACACGCATGTCAAAAGTAACCAGTCTCCTAATAGGGAATAAATTTCCCCTATTTAAATGCTGTCAAACAGAACCTCTCCGGTCTAATAGGGTTTGCTTCTGGGTGGAAAAAAAAACGCAAAATAAATCTGATTAAATATTTATATTTCATAGTATTAATTAAGAGGGAGGGCAGCGCCCGCCTGCACGGGGGAAAGGAGCCCATCAAGAAGAACGCCAATATGTTTTGCACATACCCTGGAAGCTGAGAAAGAAATTTCACAATCGAGTGTGTAAGTGTTCCAAAAAGGGGTGCTGAATATTTTATGAATATTTGTCATAAGACAGAAATAATAACCGCCGTGCAGAGCTATTAGGATTAATATTTATGCCGCCCGGCATGAAAAATTCATGGGGGCAGAGGGAAGAGGGTGGCGGTGGTGGTCCCCGTTAAGACAAGACATAATTTACATTTGGGTTCGGTTTACCCGCCGGCTGGATGTTTAAAGAGGGGGTGACAAGTCTCCGTATGAATCCGTCAGTCACTTCCAGCCGGTGGGTAGGGTGGTAGGAAGGAAGGAAGGAAGGAAGGAAGGGAAAAAAGTGAGCCTCAGGAAGGAAGGGGGAGGCAGAGGAATGAGTCCGAAGGGTTGACAGCTCACAGATTGAGTCTCTGACAGGTCTTTAAAAAAAAGAGAGGGAGAGAAAAATAGAAAAAATAAAAAAACCTAAACGGGCCCCCTACTATTCCCCTCTCCTTCCGTCGCCGGAGGCTCTCTGTATTGCCACTTCATCTGAGCAACTCTTCCATCTGCTGAAATTAACGAATTAATGAGTGTGATGCCTTTTTACGGAAGGGAGGGGGAGGGCCAGGAAATGTTTACTGGTGATTAAACTGTAATGCGGCCCCGCGCTGTATAATTCATGAACCAATTAAAGGAAGTGTTAGTTGATTTGATGGGAACCGCAAAGACAAGAAGCATTTAACTAATAGGGAACCGTGCGCCCCCCTGCCCGCCATCCACCCACCGCCGCGGCTGTCTCTCGGATTACGTGGCTAATTGCTCTGCTTTATAGGCCTGTCACAGATAGCTATGCATATTTCATTGTTCTCAAAGACTTCAATTGTTTGCATCCGTGTCTGGGCTGTGAGATGTCGAAGCTGGGCCAAACTTCAGTGTAGTTAAGGCCCGGCTCCTTCAAGGGCTGGGGGGTTCGTGGGCAGGTGGAAAGAGGCGGACACCCGGCAGAGAACGAAACCTAACCCCGCCGAATTGAATGTCATGGGGCATTTACGTGATTAAGGCGCGCGACGGGCGGATGCACCGCCAGAATTGTCACAGTCTTTTCAGGCGTGTCAAAACTTCGGCCCTCCTGATGTTTTGGACCTCCACTCCTAGAAATCTCAGCTTAGATTGCCAATGGCACATGACTGTGGGAGTTGCGGTCCAAAACATCTGGACGGCTGAAGTTCAGACATGCCTACTTTAAGGCCTTCCTCCGGATCATGGGTTGGAGAGGCCTCTGGCTACGGGGCCAGAGGTTGAGAGTTTGATTCCCCTACAGGGCCTCAAGGGAGAAGAGCCAGCCTAGGTGACCTTGGGTAAGCTGCAGAGTCCCAAAAGAAGAGAATGGGAAACCACTTCTAAGGACCAAGGATGTTGGCAAGTTTTTGGGTCCCAGTCCCAATTCCAAGTCCAAGTCTTTGGTATCAAGTCCCAAGTCCCATCATCATTGGCATCCTTCAGTCTCGAAAGACTATGGTATCATGCCTGGAGTAGAGATCCTAAAAACAACACCTAGTGTGGCTAAATAGGCCAATTCGGGAATGGCAGTCTGTACCGCACTGGGGGCAGATGTATTCTGTTTCTTGCCCCGTCCTCAGGTTTCATTCTTTCCGTGCCTGCCTCTTTTCCTCTGCCTGTTGGACAAATGCTGCTTCGAATTTATGTAGACCAGGCTGTATCTTTTGCCTCCGGACAGGAGATCGGAGGTCAGGGTTTCCCATCTGTTGAGGTCCATTCCCAAGGCCTTCAGGTCCCTCTTACAGATATCCTTATACCGCAGCTGTGGTCTCCCTCTGGAGCGCTTTCCCTGCGCTAGTTCTCCATACAGAAGATCTTTTGGGATCCGGCCATCGTCCATTCTCACAACGTGTCGAAGCCTGCGTAGGCGTCGCTGTTTCAATAAAGTATACATGCTAGAGATTCCAGCTCGTTTCGGGAGCTATTAAAAATAAGTGCCCCCCACAACAAAAGGAAGGGGCGGGTGGGTTGTCAGTCAAGTCCAAATCATTGGGGGGGGATGACCAAGTCCAAGTCAAGTGACTTCACTCCAACTTGACTCCGGGTTCCATCACTCGAGTCTCCATCCCTGTTCAACACCTTCCCCCTGGGAAACCTTCGAAGAGTAGCCACAAGTTATAACTGACTTGAGGGCTCCCCATTGTTTTTAAAGGTCATCTTGTACCAGCCCCTTTGCCCAGATGGAAGGAATAAACAAGGAGTAATGGTGGGAGAGGGTCTGGATCATGATGGGTTGGACAGTTCTTCTGAGTTTAATGCCAAGCCTGCAACAAGTACTAAAACATGTGACGTGTCTAGTCCTGTGGGTTTCAAATGGGTACAGAGAGCACAGGCTGGAAAGGTGTTTTTTTTCTTTCTGATTCATTTTAGCTGAATCATAGATGAATCGGAAACCCATGCACGTTGGCACACTGCTGTTTATCGAAAGAGAACTTTCGCTGGCTTCCGATGGTCAAAAAACAACCCAGAATCTATCCATAAACGGGCAAATTCACTTACAATTCACTCACAATTTCTACGAACTGTTGCCTTCTGACAAAAGATACAGAACAATTAAAACTCGGACCACACGTCTTCTGAACAGTTTTTATCCCAGAGCTATAATAATGAACTCAAGGACCACCAGCAGTGAGCACTTGGACAGTATTATGTAGCCTGTTGTGTAGATACTGTGTGTGTGTGTGTTTTGGGGTGGGCGGGGGTGGGGGGGGAGTGTTTGGGGATTTTTATGTATGTGTGTTGAGGGGATTTTTTAATGTGTGTGAGAGGGTTTGGGGATTTTTGTGTGTGTGTGTGTGTGTGTGTGTGTGTGTGTGTGTGTGTGTGTGTGTGTGTGTGTGTGTGTGTCTGTGTCTGTGTGTTGAATCTGGTCTCTGGGTGTCTGAATTTTGTTGTATGTGTATACTGTGTATATACACACAATGACAATAAATTATTATTATTATTATTATTATTATTATTATTATTATTATTATTATTAAATGGGAATGAAAAGGAAACACATTTCTCTCAAGGACATGGCGATTTCTTCGGGGGGGAGGGAGAGACTCTTATATTTCCATCTTCTTCCTCTTCATCATCTTCTAAAGCTCTTCCTTTCCACCGTCTCGTCGTGATCTCTCAGGAGAGTAATACCACAAATGTACTCGCGCTCCAGAGATAGACATCCTTTGGCCTAAATAATCTTTGCTGTTTTCCATCATATGCCTTCTGGAATTTGATGCTGTCTTGTAGACCTGCCCCCAAATATCTGCCAGGTCGCATTCCCTTTTGTTTTATTTTTTTAAAACTTGGTATTTATGAGAGGAAGAATCTTCCCCCTGGGAAAGAAAAGAGACTGTGCAAATATTCACACACTTGATGACCTCCATCTGAGGTCCCTGCTTCCCTTGTCGGTTGCTTCTTCAGAGTTATCCATTGCTCCTCGTGTTGCTAATCCCAGATCGTCAGCCTTGTCCCAGCCAATCGGGGATCGTGCCAACGACAGATGACATCATAACTTGACGCGATTATGTCATGGGTTCAAGTCCCCATACCATCAATTAGCGGTGGCCCGTATGAAAAGGTCAGTCGGAACAAATGAGCATGCTGGAACAGGAAAAGATAGCCACAACCCTCCCACTGGGACGGACTGCCAGTGGGAGACAATCACCAAAAAAATAGTTGATTTTTTTTTGGGGGGGGGTGGGAGGAGACTTAAAGCCCTTTGAAAATCTACCTGCTGTTGACCTGATTTTGAAGTTCTGCAGATAAAACTAACCATTATAATAAGAGCAACAATGCAGTGTATGAGGAAGAAACTTTCTGAGGGAGGGAGGGAGGGAGGGAGGGAAGGAAGGAAGGAAGGAAAAATGAACTAAGGGAGGGAGGGAGGAAAAATGAACCAAGGAAGGAAGGAAGGAAGGAAGGAAGGAAGGAAGGAAGGAAGGAAGGAAGGAAGGAAGGAAGGAAGGAAGGAAGGAAGGAAGGAATAATGAACCAAGGAAGGAAGGAAGAGATTAACTGATGACTATGCACCAGTATACCTTAAGCAGCTGGGGAGTCAGTAACAAAGAGTGCCTATCCTATTCATGCCCCATTTACGAGCTTCTCATCTGGTTGAGCCCTACTGGAATCGTAAGACCACACTAGATAGACTCCAAGTACCCGTCCCTCAAGGCAGACTGTCCATGGGAGGGTTGTGAGACCATGGCCTGTACGTGACCCACCAAGGCTATTTTGACAAGGCTTTCCTCCGGATGGACAGGAAGGGAACTTTAAGAAGGGGTGGGCTGGGGAATGGAATGAGCCGGGTGGTATGATTTCTCCTGTAGGTGAGCTTAGTGGCGTGCATTCTGCCTTCGTCTCCCTGGGCGGATGCCTCGCTCTTCTTGTTCTGCCAGGGCTCGGAGCCGAACTGCGTGAGCCAGCAACCAGGATTGGCACAGATATAGCTTCTATGAGTCATTTCACAGCATGCCCGTGTCCAAACTGGAACTCATTTGGCTTGTCGTGCCCATCGTTCAAGGACGCGTCCCCAGCTCTGACGGATGATAAATCGAGAAAAGCTGGCCATGTTTTGAGACGCTTTTTTCAGGGCAGCAGTGGAGCGAAAGAAAGACCGTCGTCCACGCACCGCCCATTGGGTCAAGAACCATGCAAAACAGCTGTGAATGAACCCACTTCCCTGGTATCGATCCCATCCGACAAAAGCTACGCCAATTTTTTTTTTAATGAATGTTCCTCTGGGTGGTTCTACAACCGACTGGGACTCGCAAGGGCAGTGATGAAGGAATTCGAAAAGATTGTGAAAGATAAGGATGTGTTTGTGGAGATCAAGCTCAAAATCACCCACAATATTGTGGTCTCGGTCAGCATGTAGGGGTGTGAGAAGCTGGACAGTACAGAAAGTTGATGGGGGGGGGAGGACACATTGATTTGTTTGAAAAGTGGTGCTGGAGGAGAGCTTTGTGGATCTTGGACAGCTAGGAAGACAGAGAAATGGGTGCCAGAGCAAACAGAACCTGAGCTGTTTCTGTTAGCAAACAATGTTGAAGCCGAGGCTGTCCTTACTATGGACACATCACGAAAAGGCAGGATTCTTCAGGAAAGACAATAATGCTGGGAAAAGCCGAAGGTAGCGGGAGAGGGGAGAGCAGATATACTATGTCTGTGAAGATTCTCAGTCATCCAGGTGAGTTTATCTGGAAGTCGAGCCATGGCAAAGAAGTCCAGTTGCCGTGACTCAACTTCCAAACAGACAGGCGATGGACTGACTCATTCGAGAAATTCCGCTCTGTGTGTAAACTGCCTTTTCTAGAAAGAGTACCCTCTCTTTCTAAGGCATGGCACATCCTCCCCAGGTCAATCTGCAGAGGTATCTTTTCAATCCAATGTCATGAAGCACAGCCAAAACAAATTTGCCAAATTCTAGATTCTCCACAAAGGAACTGGTGCGGACCATTCAACGGCCCTGGTCTTGGTTGTCACAAGCATTTCCTAAAAGTCAACATCCCTTCGTTCCGAGGGGTGGTTTGAGGCACAGACAGTACATAGTTTTTGTGGATGTGGAGGTGGGGTCTCAGGATATATATATATATATCCTGAGACTCGCAGTGATCTGATGTCCTCTGTTCTGCTTATTACTCAACAACTAAATGCTTCACAAAGCCATTTCCTTGGGAAATATTTACGGCCACCCGAAGTTTATGGAGCCCTCCATCATGATCAAGGTTTTACGAGCACTCTGCATACAGGGTCTGAATTAAAACACATCATTCTTGAACGATCAAACCTCCCGTTCAGGCAGCGTGGCCTCTCTGCTAGCTAGTCAGCTCCAGAAATGCATCTCCTCCCAAATGGAATTCTAGAGGGTCCCTTCAACCTCTGGAAGTTGTAGGGTGATGGTGATGATATTTACAGTTCCACCTGGGGGGAGTTTCCTCCAGGCAGGAAATGGGGACCCAAAGGAAATTAACTCAGCGAAGCTGAATTAAGAAATCAAAAGTTGAGCCTGTCGCTCGGGAAAGCATGGGGAACAGTGCCATAAAAGCTTCCCGCTCTGTAAGAAAAGGGAGCAAAAATACCCTATTACGAGGCAAAGGCTGTGTGACCCCAGCAAAAAATAAATAAATAAATGGAGGGTCCTTGTGAAATTGCCCACCAACTGCACCATTAGTGACACTCCAAGCTGTTGACGTTGGTTGTGACCAAGGACGGAACCTTATTGTCCCTCCAACGCGATGCCAAATGGTATTTCTTCTAGGTAATCAGATCGCCGTTAATTAATAAAACTGTCAGATTAATTGTCCCCAGTCTGGACATCCTTACCCGTTCTGTAACACTATCTCCGCTGGCATTCGCACTCCTCCGCCGCCGCCGCCACCCCTACCCCCACCTTCTGCCCTATAGCTTCCAGCTCAATTAAGTTAATGCCATGCAAATGAGAGGCTCTCCTGGTTGTTAGCTTCTAGCCCGCGAATGTTAATAGCATAATTGGGCCTTCAGCAAAGGTAATTAGACACGATTCCTTCCATTAGTCTTACAAGGATAATTATTGTTGATGGGAAAGTTGGGAATCGAGTCCCCGTGGCAGCCGAGAAAGGGGGCATTTGGGGTCAAGCAAATATAGACAAAACATCGACAAGATGAAAGGGACAGAGGTCGAGAGAGGGGTCAGCTATGGGGTAGGTAACGGGGAAGACGGATACCTCCTGGGGAGACTGTGATGGGGAGAACTGATGTTTTGAACCGCAAATCCCAGAATGAAGAAAGTGGAGAGAGGGATCCTCTTCTCCCTCTCACAAAATACCAGAACTAGGGGACATCCACTCAAATTGAGGGCTGGGAGAGTAAGAACAGACAAAAGAAAATATTTTTTCACCCAGCGCGTTGTTAGTCTGTGGAACTCCCTGCCACAGGATGTGGTGATGGCCTCTGGCCTGGATGCCTTCCAAAGGGGATTGGGCAGATTCCTGGAGGAAAAGTCCATCCCAGGTGACAAACCATGATGGAGATGTGTGTCATCTACTGGCTTAAAACCGGGGTCCTTCAAGGGCCAGAGGCAGGGGAGTGGTATCAGGAGACAGATATCTAGTCTCGTGCGCTCCCACATGCATCTGGTGGGGCCACTGTGAGATACAGGAATCTGGACTAGATGGGCCTTTGGCCTGATCCAGCATGGCTCTTCTTATGTTCTTATGTTCTTAATTCTAAGCTTAGATTGCCAATGGCAAAGGACTGTGGGAGTTGCAGTCCAAAACATCTGGAGGGCCAAAGTTTGGACATGCGGTCCCTTCCAGCACTGCAGTTCTCCAGGCCAACCGTGCCCAGTAAGTTTTGCCTTTCCTCCGAAGGCATCATTTCATCAAGCCAAAAGCAGTACCAGAAACACAGGGAATGTTTTGAGTCAAAAGTTGAGATGGCTTACAACAACCTGGGATGGGGAATCCATTTCGGGTTATGAGCTAAATTTTCACGTGAGCTGTCCAAGTGCTGAACCTGTTTAGAAGGCAGGGTTCAGCATCTATGGCAGATACAGAGGTGCTACTGCAGTTTGGGGAAACGGTTTGATGCAACCAGCTGGAGTCTGGCACCTCCCTGGCCCTTGGTGGCTGGTCGCCTGTCAACGGAACCCATAGAATAAGATGGCTCAGAATCATCCCGCTTTTTAAAATCAGCTTCGGCCCACCACTGTTGACAAAGCGAATGGGATGGTAATGTTTGCACTTCTCCAGGCATTAATTAATCCAGACACCATAAATAGTCAAAGGGAACCACGAGCATTATTTTGACCTCAACTTGGAGGGCGTTCGTCGTGGCCTTCTGACTTTTCAGCCACGGAACCCCGGGCTCAGAAACGTGGCTCATTTCCTGGAGGGGACCTTAATTAAGTCACGTCCACCCCTCGCTCCGTTTTCAACCTGTAAATGTTAAGGGGGGGAAGGAACGGCAGATTCGAAGTCAGACAATCTTTCGCCCAAATCTTTCTGCCAACAGACACCAGAGCGTCAGCGGAATAAATATTCAGCAATAAGTATTCCAGCCCACGCCTGGCAAACTCGCAGATAATGGCACCCTGCGAAGGTCAGGAAGGTTCTATTAGCTCAATTAATAGAGGAGTAAGATGAGGCTAATGCCTCACTCTTCAAATGGCTAAGGAATAGAGCTGGTAGTAATGGAGTTATTAACCTCACTCAGCCATTGGATCTTGCTGCCGGTTCAAACTCCATCTCCTGGTTCAGGCCTGTAGTAATAGGTTGTTTATTATCCTTAATCCACCCTGGAAACCAGAAGCTGGGATACGAAAGCCCAAATCAAGGCCAGAAAGGTAGGAAATAAAATCATATAAATAAAATTTATTCCAACCTTCGATGGTTTGGTCTTTTTTTCTTTTCTTTTAGGGTCCTGAAATTTAACACACACCCGCAATCCAGTCTTAGGGAAATGGGAGGACATTTTGCTTTCTCTTCATCCTCCCCATCCCAAGTTGCCGGAAGAACAGGAAATGAGAAGCCGGCCAAGAAATTAGAAGATGAAGACTCAGAAAGGCAGCAATGAAAGAACTAGAGAAGATATCAAACCATCCTGCAGGTGGTCTTTGCCCCATTTCACAACCAATTCCATCCACTAATTGTGTGTTATGTGTTTGTGTGTGAGGGGGACACTTCCTCTTGTCAGCTGATGGATCTTGTGCCAAACGACAGTCCTGACCGCCGTGGCCAGCGAGCCGACATTAATTTTAAGCAAAACCTAATAATTCCTGTCGACGGCCGTGGGAGAAATAAATTATTTTCCTCTCGGTTCGAGGGCAGATCCCTGGGTGTTATACCTGAAGCGGCAAAAGGGATCACACTTTTTATTATTACATATTAAGGAACTTTATAGCCCAATTTGTTTCTTGTTGTGGTTGGGGGTTCCCGACACACACACACACATACACACCCTCCGTCCTGAAATAACTTGATATTTCATTCCTCCTTGCCATCAATTACTGCCTGTGTTTTCTTTCCCTTTCCGAAGGCGGAGAAGCCTGGAGACTGATATGGCTCAATGGGATATAATTCAGTATTATTTGCACCGGGTTTATGGGATGGAAGTCAGATAAGACATAGTATTTGAACACGGAACCATTTATTACTTCAACAAAAGAGACTTTCAAGTTGACGTCCCGGCCATAATTCTGCTTTTTGATCAACCCGAGACGCTCCGCGCGGAGAAACGGGTCCTTTTCGACAATAACTTTGTTTACTGATGTGACGGGTTTCTTTTAATAATAAACTTGATATATATGTAAATTTATTTTAATCTAATTTCATCAGCCAGAGCCCACCTAAAAAGGAGAGGGAGAGAGAGGAATACTGGCAAATGGTTCAGGATGTGATTTATACCTTGCTGCTTCCATTCCCAGATTGATTTCCAAGCTCTAATTCTATCTGGGTTTTTATTTTTATTTCTTATTTTTCTTCCTCGGTGTTTTATCTCCCGTGCCTTGTGCAAATGATTCACCGCTCAGCCTCCACCAGGCCACTCTATACCTGTGTATTGCTGCAGATTGTTTCCCTTGCGCCCGGTGCGAGCCACAGCGACAGCGACCTTCTGTGGAAGGTGTCGGCCCTCAGAAAGAACAGAATTCTCGATCCCTGTAAATCTGTCCCCCGAATGCAGTGGTGGCCCTCCTGATGTTTTGGACCACGACTCCCAGAATGCCAAGCCTGTCTGGCCAATGAGAAAGGACAGTGGGAGTTGTGGTCCAAAACATCTAGAGGGCCGAAGTTTGGCCATCACGGAATGAAAGCCAGATGGGGGCATCCAGACCCTCGCGGCACCCATGTTCTTCCTTTGAATCCATCGGCGTTTCCACCATATTGGCCACCTCTGGGCATACAACCTCCCAGCCTACAAGGCTGTGGTAGGATAAACTGGAACGCTTGCCACCTCTCCAAGTAGCTGGTTTCATTGTTCTACTGCTCTAACAGGTGAGATGTTTCTTCCCTCTGATATTCAACCCAGCACGGACCTGTAAGAAGAGCCGTCCAGGACAGTATTACGTAGTCCACATCCTGCCAACCAGAAGTCTCCAGGGTGTCTACCCAGCAGAACAGGCTTTCTCTACCCACCCTGGACACCACTTCAGAGGAAAGAGTATTTGGCTTACCTGTTGGGAATAATATCAGCATGCAGCATCAGTTTCGCCTGGTCCTCATCTCGTGGGAATCCATGAAGCACCCAGCCACGGACGTGGCAGTCCAATTTGCTCAACCGCTCCGAAAGCAACTTCACGACGAGGTTGTCAGCCACTGGGGAAAAGCACGGCAAATAATGCATAATTATTTGGAATTATCAAGGAAACAGAAGAAGAAGAAGAAGAAGAAGAAGAAGAAGAAGAAGAAGAAGAAGAAGAAGAAGAAGAAGAAGAAGAAGAAGAAGAAGAAGAAGAAGAAGAAGAAGAAGGAACAGAGCTGTCCGTGGTGCTGAAATCACTACCTCCCTTCAGGTTTCTAGCTTCCTTTTCTCTAATTCAGTGGTGCCAAAGCTTCGGCCCTCCAGAAGTTTTGGACCACAACTCCCAGCATTCCGATCCTGCAAGGGACTGTGGGGGATATGGTCCCAAAACATCTGGAGGGCCGAAGGTCCGCCGCCACTTCTCTAATCACCTTTTGATCCAGTGGTGTCCGAAGGCTTCTGTGAACAACCTCCGAGTTCAGGGAAACCACATCTTTGGACTGCATCCCCCAGCGTGCCCTAGCCATGCTGGCAGGAGTGATTCTGAGAACCAGAACCCCTTAAAATAAAATTTTAAAAAAGCTTCTCTGCAGATACAGAAGGCTGCATTCCTCGGTGTTTTCCCAGGCAAGGACTAGACCAGGTCAGCCTTTGCTTAGACGGTAAAATCAAGACCACCCTGCACATGTCATGGGTTGGCACCTCGTCTTCCCATCATCCCACTCTGTGCCATTTCATTGTTTCACAGCTTAGGAGTGCAATCTTGCTCACCTACAGAAGCATCAAGGTTCTGTGGCATGAACAGCCTACAGTCTACTCTGTCAATCTCCACCTTGGTGGCTGAAAACCCTCCATCAGTCCAGTGGCACCAAACACGTCTTAGGACGGGCCTCTATGTTCCCACTCTTTAAGGACTAGAAGCATGATTTTTCAGGGGAATTAAACAAACAAACAACATAGGTTGAGTACCCCAGAGGGCTGAATTATGCATTGCGTGTCAGAGCGTGACAGCCAAATGTACAGCCAGAGCCAACAACTTATTGATGGTGCCTAGGAACCTGAAATGATTCCCCCTTTTTCACAGGAACACAAGGTATTTTACTCACTAAAAAATCCAAAAAATAAGAAAAGAAAAAAACACAGTCCAAACCTCTCCGTCTTCTAAAGCTAAAAATATAGATCTGCAACAGAAGCAGAAGTGCGGCTTCTAAAATTCATGCTTCCTGCTCGACGTTTTTCTGCCCAACGTGCCTTTTTCCCCCCCAGCAAAGGAGATGGAAATTCTGACATATATTGACCTTATCAACCTCTAAAACCCTTGATCTCTAAACATTCTTGGGATGGAGGTCGGCGAGGCTCTCGGTTCTGTGCTGTCTTTGAGAGAGCTTGTGCACTTATTCTGTTTTGCCTCCTCCTCCTCTTCCTGATAGGCGCAAAGCTTTCCGCCATTAATTCCGATGCCTGAGGGTTGATCTCAGGATTTGACAGTTAACATCTTGCCTTGATTACCAGGCAGCGCCAAGGGCTACTCTTCCCCGCTTCAGCCTGTCATCCCTAAATTCAGCAAAGCCGCGAGAGCCGACTACCTCATTATCCCACAAAGGTCAATTTAGTTTAATATGATTTGAGAACTCCGGGGAAATCCGCCAGCTTTCCTGCTGACCACTGAGTTTCCAGGAAAATGAGCTCTTTGGTCCAAAAGAGGGTTAGCAAATTGAGTCAAGGAAGACGTGTTTGGCCGGTGGTTGCCCGCCGGGGATGATGGAGCAGGAGGCAGGGAACCAGAGCTTTGAAATGAGAACGGAGCCATGGCATGGGCCAAAGCTGACCGGATGGATGGGCACAAAGGGAGGGGGCAAAAGCTTAGCTCCGAGTCCCCGAAACTATGATGCCTTGACCGTGCGAACCCTGTCTAGGGATGGAGACAGACGGTGTCACATTTAAAGTGTTCTGCTTATATACTGCCCCAGACCACTTCAAGTAGTCTCTGGGCAGTTTACAGTTTCATGTTTCTCTTCCAGAATCAGTCCATCGGTGAGGCTTAAGAGGTGGCAACCACCAAGAAAGCAAGAGAAGGGGATCCCGAAGGACAGCAAGGAAGGAATTAGGAAGGATCAGGTATAAGGATGCATCACTGGAGACCACGATCCACTTTGTTTCTGATCACCATCAGCCCCACGTCGATCGGCTTAGCTAGCCATCAGAACCCCATCGCTTCGGCTGTAACCCCGACATAAGCTGCAACTACGCCAATGAATAAATGGAACTTAGAGAGCTGTAGGTTCACCAAACCCCCTCCGATTCAACCCGCCTCCTCTAGCTGCAGCTTAGTCTCTGAGCCTTTGGGGGTTGTGGATAAAGACTCTTCAGGGCAGGTCCACCCTGAAGCTGGTGGGCAGAGGGAAATTTTCCCAAGAGCTAGTAATGGAAGTGAGAGCTGGACTATAAAGAAGGCTGATTGCCGCAGAATCGATGCTTTTGAGCTGTGGTGCTGGAGGAGAGTCTTGAGAGTCCCCTGGACCGCAAGGAGATCAAACCTATCCATCCTGAAAGAAATCAACCCTAATGTTCACTGGAAGGACAGATTTTGAAGCTGAGGCTCCAGTCCTTTGGCCACCTCCTGAGGAGAGAGGACTCCTTGGAAAAGTCCCTGATGTTGGGAAAGATTGAAGGCAAAAGGAAAAGAGGACGGCAAAGAATGAGATGGTTGGACGGTGTCATCGATGCAACCAAGATGGATTTGACCAAACTCCGGGAGGCAATGGAAGATAGGAAGGCCTGGCGAGCTCTGGTCCATGATGGGGTCACGAAGAGTCGGACACGACTGAACGACTGAACAACAACAACAACACGTTAGGTGGTTGTGAGCATCTGGCAGGTCGCGGCAGAGAGTAAACCTAGAGGTTCTTTTCCTGCCAAGCGAATTCGCAAAGGGAGAGCTTTGCGCCCCTAATGAAAGTGAGCTTTGATTGTCAAAGAGGCAGGGGGCACTGGGGTAGGGGCCGAGTGAAGTGGCCGGATCGCTGCGATCCTACTGCTCATCGGACACTCCTGCCAAGGAGAGAAGGCATGAAAAAAGTTGAACTTTTATGCTCAGCCAGCACAGACCCCCTGGTCTGTGTCTGGATCCTTCCTCGGACTACCTACTATGTTCTTGATGGCTCATCTTTCCTCTTTGCTCTGCCTACCTCCATCTCCCATGCACGGAGCCCTGGGGGGGGGATTTTATTTCGGCTTTCATAACGTCAACATGTTGCCACACACACACCCCCAAAGTATCCGCTGGTTCTTCTTTTCCCTTTCCCGAGCCTTTCATTCCTGCCCTCCTCTGCCTCTTTGCGTGTGGCTCCGCCATCAGACGGTTCGGCGCGGCAGCCGCTTTGAAGAGGACTTCTGAAGCCACGCCGGGTCTAAAGTCCGCATTACAAGGATGCATATCAAGCACATCCCCGTTTCCATGGGAAACGGCGGGCCAGACCCTTCAAAGCGTGGCTCCAGTAATCAGTACCGGCGGCATCTAAGGGAATCGTTATTTTTCCCGAACGCCGGCGGTGGTGCCGCTCGGGCGTCCTGCCGACGTTCAGCTCTGGTACGCACGCTTGCTAACATTTCTGCCTATGATGTGCTTAATAAACAGAACAGCAGCGGTCAGGCCAAAACCTTCCTGATGGAGCCTCTTTGTTTATAAGGCAGTGCCACCTGCTGGTACCACATCTTTTGCACAAGATGGAGGGCGAAGGAAGCATTCTCCAAAGGATGCTCATCTTTCTTTTCCAAACATATCCGGCGTAGATTCCACCTCCCAATACCACTGCAAATGATAGGGTGCAGAAAGGCCATCCCTGCTTGGTTGTGCATTTTTTAATTTAGGCCCACGTCCGATTATTAGCGTACACGTCTCGACGGATCGATTTAAACTATTTTTAAGCCCACTTTTCTCCCTGGACCCAAGGTGGCTTACATCACTGCAAGAATATAGAACTGCCGGAGAGATTAGGGGTTGAAGCACCTGTATCCAGTGACCTTGGGCAAGCTGTATAATCTCAGGGCACCCCTCCAGAGGAGGGGAAGAGATCACCACTTAAGAACATAACATAGGAACATAAAAAGAGCCCTGCTGGATCAGGCCAAAGGCCCATCTAGTCCAGCTTCCTGTATCTCACAGGGGCCCCACCAAATGTGTCCGGGAGCGCACGAGACTAGATCTCTGTCTCCTGATACCACTCCCCTGCATCTGGCCCTTGAAGGACCCCGGTTTTAAGCCTGGAGGTGACACATCTCTATCATAGTTTGTCACCTGTGATGGACTTTTCCCTCCAGGAATCGGTCCAATCCCATTTGGAAGGCATCCAGGCCAGATGCCATTGCCACCTCCTGTGGCAGAGAGTTCCACAGACTAACAACACGCTGGGTGAAAAAAATATTTTCTTTTGTCTGTTCTTACTCTCCCAGCCCATTATCTGCCAGGAAAACCCTGGGAAGGGTAATCAAAAGTCAGAACTGCCTTGATTACTATTAGAGGACATCTCTGTGTGTTCACATATAAGCGAGGCAGCTGTTTTTGAGGGACCGAGGACCACTTTTTGAGGTTTGGGAGTACATGTGGATCCAGGGCAGGTGCTGTCTATAAAGAGCTATACCCTCTGGCCCCCTTCACTCTTTCATGGCTGGAAATACCTCTTCTATGTCTGCCACTCTCCCTTCCAGACCTGCTTACCCAGGGCCCTTGCAAAGCAAGAAATATAGGATATAATTATAGCAAATAAATAATAAATACACACAACCATCTCTTCAATCCAACGCTCCTTTCCCTCTAGGTCAGCAGACTTGACTCCCGGGGTTATCACGCATGAGGTTTTGGGGTTGGTTTGGTTTTTTTTTTCGAGCAGAAGTTAAACAGATCTGAGATTAGACCGAGGAGGACAAGATAAACAGTACAGGAACTGTAACATAAAAATTTAATTGGCCTCTTTTTATGATTCAGAAAGTAAAACACGGTGATACGAGGTGAAAACCCAAAGAAGGAAAGCCAGGAGCTGGTGGGGGGGGGGGGAGAAGTTCCCCTGCTTTGATGGAAAAGATCAGCCTTTGAAAAATATCCATCGGAGAAGGCAAGAGAACGAGAGGCAGAGATTTCGAGAGGGGGAATCTATATAAATGTTTATTTTGTTCCCCACACCGTTGTTTTTGGGGAGGAAAAAAAGTCAGTTCTCCTAGTTGTGTTGCAATGAAAGGAAGAAGAAAACTGTATAGCAGTTCCCCAGTGGAGAGATGGTGGGGGGGAGAGAACTAAGGCAGAAGTTTTGACTCGGGTGGGGGGTGGTAGGAAAAGAGAGAGAGAGAGAGAGAGAGAGAGAGAAGGGACCACACAGCTAACTTCAAAAGCTTTGTGGAACAGGCCAGGAGGCTCGCTCTTTAAAATGCAGGCAGCAAAAGGGTAATTTCAGAGGGGGGGATATTAAATCAATGATGTCCAAACTTCGCCCCTCCAGATGTCTGGGGCCACAATTCCCACAGTCCTTTGTCATTGGCCATACAGTCTTGGAATTAGGGGAGCTGTGGTCCAAAACATCTGGAGGGCTGAAGTTTGGCCACCCCTGTATTAAACAAAGTGCCATCCAGTTGTTTGGTGGGGTTGCCCTCCCCCCCAAAAAAATACGGCACCAAGAGAAAGAGAATTTTTAGGCGAGAGAAAGAGAGAATAAGCTATGTATTAATTCCGGTTTTGGACTGAGTCTGTGAAGAAGAAAAAGAAGAAGAAAATGAAGAGGGACCCCCCCCCTTGCTGTCGCAACCTCAACCATTGCGCCCCCCACCACCAGAACCACAAAATAATAAAACAGAGAAACCACCGCAGGGCCCCTTCAGCTGGTGAAAAATTAAACTCGACGGATTCAAACTGTCCTATTTCCACATCAAACGAGAAAGCGCACCGAGCGCTTCCCAACTTATCTTCAAACGCCCGGCACCCTAGAAAGTTTCTTGAGGAGAAAAAAAAAAGGAAGAAGGAGGGGGGGAGAGAAAAAAGACCCCGAGAAGAGTGAAAAAGATGGGGGAATGCAGACGGTCCCTCGATCCCACAAGCGCTGTGCCTGTTACAGTTGCCGCTGTCTCCTTCCCTCTTCCTTCTCCTTTCTAATTATACCCCTGTGAGTTTATTAATCAACTTGTAAATTATTTAGAGAGAACCCCGCCGCCGCCTTCAGCTTAGTACAAACACACGGCGTGTGAAGACGGGCAGGAAAAATAAAAAAATCAGCAGCGCTTCTCCCTAAGGATAACTCTCTCTCTCTCTCTCTCTCTCTCTCTCTCTCTCTCTCAATCTCTCTCTCGCTTTCTTTTTTTCTCTGCAATGTGCAGGAGGCCAGCAGGTTCTTGAAAAGGAAAATAAAATAAAACTAAAAATAAAAACCAAGCTTATCTCCTCAGATAGGAAAGATTTACCTAGCCTTTCAACTCTGAAAATTCTTTCCAAGTTATGGATTTCTCTCTCTCTTTCTCTCCACCACCACCCACCCCCGCCTCTCCCCTCTTTTGCCAAAAGAAAATAGCACAGAAAGAGAGAGAGAGAGAGAGAGAGAGAGAGAGAGATGGTCTATTGTCAAACCGTTAACGGGTCCTTTCGGAAACGAAGTTAATTTCGCAGCCCGGGAAAGGGAAGAGCTGGGATCCGGCCGCGAGGGGGGGGGATCCCGAATTGCCGAGGCCACGTTGAACTGAAAAGGAAATAAAATCGGCCCGTGGAAAGAGGATAATTCTTCTATTTGCTTGCTTGCTTTTTTAAATACAGGCTTTGAAAGGAAAGTCAGGAAGCGAGTTAAAAGACCCTTCTTATTAGTAACGGTAGAAATGAGGAGATTCCCAAATTCCCAGTATACTCTCCAGTCAACCAGGCAAGGGAAATAGCACTGGGAGAGACGCAAATATTATTATTTGATCAAGAGAGGGTGGTCGGAAGACGAACAGAGATGAGTTGTTTTCCTGAGTCACTGGGTTGCTGGCCAAAACCATATTTCACTGGGATACAATAGAAGCAGCTGTAACTGTCATCATGAAAATGACCATGGTGACAAGCGTTCCTCTCTTTCTCTCCCAGGTAAAGGCAAAGGGGATGTAAATTAAAACAAAAAAGATTTAAAGAGAAGGTAAATCGCACCCAGGTGGATTTCTGGTTGCAGAGCCAGAGGTGGGAGTTTGATTTCTCTACTGGGCCACCCGGGAGAAGAGACAGCCTGGGTGGCTTTGGGCCAGCTGCACAATCCCAGAGCAGAAGAAGAGAATGGAAAAAAATCACTTCTAAATATTCTCTGCCTAGAAAACCCCGTGGTGGTGGTGGAGAAGAGTACAGTAACACACCCCGGTCTATCGTGGGGGTTAGGGACCGACCCAACCCACAGTCACTGAAAATCCGCGATATGGGGATGCAAGTCAGGCCGGGCCTGAGGGCTGCGCGATGTTTAAAATGTCTTTAAGCAACAGAGCCAGCTTGGCTCCATTGCTTAAAGCCATTTTAAACATCGCTCGCTGCTTCCCCATGCCCCGAGCGGTCGGGAGAAGCGGTGCGTGATGCCTCTCTGGAGGCAAGCCCCTGGCTCCAGCTGATTGGCGCTGGGGTGGGGGAGAAAAACCTTTTGTTTCACCACCCCAGCGCCAATCAGCTGGAGCCTGGGGCTTGGGGAAGGGGGGAAGGTTTAAAAAGCTCCGGTTTTTAAAACCTCTCCCCCAAGTCCTTTCGGGGTACCACTATACTACAATTGGAAAGAGACTGGGAGGCAGACACGAGCCCCTTTAAATTTCCCAGCTCTCTTTGGGACCTATCGACACTTCCTAACCAGATCAAAACGGCAGACGCATGAACGCCACCGAGTCAACCAGTAACACAAACTATAAGATTAAGCTTATGAAATTCAAATGGGATCACCGAGTTTGCTTTGTTACCGTGTGATTTCTTTAAACCTCCAGACAGAGTGTTTTGTTCTAGTATCTAAACGCTTTTCTGTTCCTTCCTTCACAAGAAGCAGTTGTGATAGGCTCTGCAGCAAGGAATAGCTTAAGGGTTTAGGTGTCCTGCTGTAGAATGGGAGGTTGGGAGTTCAAATCCCCACTGGGCCTCCTTGACAGGTTCTCGACTGGATGGTCTACACCAGTGGTTCTCAACCTGTGGATCCCCAGATGTTCCTGGACTGCATCTCCCAGAAGTCTCCCTCACTAGCTGAGCTGGCCAGGATTTCTGGGAGCGGCAGTCCAGGAACATCTGGGGACCCACCGGTGGAGAACCATTGGTCTAGATCTTACTCAGATGTTGGTTCAGATTCAGCCACTAACCATGGCTTATAGAGCCAAACCATGGCTTGTGGTGACAGCTGAGTCGATGTCATGTGACAAACTATGGTTTATGAGTGCTGCCACAGCATTTAACTTACTTTCTCTAAAACCAGGTAGACCAGTAGTTCCCAACCCAAATGTTCCTGGACTGCATCTCCCAGAAGTCTTCATCACTCGCTGAGCTGACCAGGATTTCTGGGAGCGGCAGTCCAGGAACATCTGGGGACCCACCAGTCGAGAACCAATGCTCTATAGGATCCCTACTTATTCTGTAGTTCTAAGGTGAAAATGAACTACTGGAAAGCTCCGTGGTTGAGGGTCTCTGGTCGTGGAATTTGATTCCCCAACTGGGCCTCCTTGTCAGAGGCTGGACGTGTTGATATAGAGCAGTGGGGGGGGGGAGCGAACCTTCAACACTCCAGATGTGGTGGTCCACAACTCCCAGAATTCCGAGCTTAGATTGCCAATGGCAAAGGACTGCGGTTGTGGTCCAAAACATCTGGCGTGCTGAAGGTTCGCCACCACTGATCTGGAGGGTCTCTGCTAGCCCTCCCGTCCTAAGATTAGTATCATTCTTATCCTTCTGACACAGATGTACCCTCAGATCTGTGTTCTGAGCTGGGGTCCTATTCCGTCTCCCAACCACCCTGGTTATCCCCTCCCAAAATGTCTGGGGAGCCAAGGGCCCCACCTACCGGGCCATCCGTTGTCAAGGTACAGCTTAATGAGTTCCCCGAGCTTGGTGTCGTCCGCTACCGCTTCCTTCAGCATTTGCCCGCAGCAGACTTGAGAGGAAAGGAGAACAGAAAGAAGCAAGGTTAATTTTTAAAAAGGAAGCCAGAGAGGGGGAAAGGGTGGCGGAGCCGAAAGAGCAGGGACGTCTCAGGCAGGAAAGGTACTGGAGCTGGGGGAAAAGTCATTGAATAAAAGAGAAGGTGGAAAAAACTTGAACTACTCTCTCTCTCTCTCTCTCTCTCTCTCTCTCTCACACACTCACACACACACACACACACACACACACACACACACACACACACACACACTTCTGTTTCTCTTCTGGCCTAGCCAAGGAAATTACACAGAATTAAAAAAGAAAGAAAATAAAATAAATACATTTTGGCTGGGAAGGCGTTTATCTATTATTCATCTTTTCAAAGGCAGAGACGGAAAGACAGAATCAGAATCAGAATCCTTTTGTTGGCCGAATGTGGTTGGACACACCGGGAATTAGTTTTGGTAAAAAGGCTCTCCATATGCAAGAAAGAAATATAAGAATCCTAAATCAACAATAGAAACACAGTACAACAGCATAATGTAACCTATTCTTTAAAAAGATGAAAAGAAAAGAACATTTAATGCACTTGGAAAGAAGCTGTCTTTATATCTCGTTGTCCTAGTATGCAATGCCCGAAAAAGTCATCCTGAGGGTAACAGTTGAAACATCCACGGTACACAAGTAAGAGGAATGAAAAGAAGGTTCACGGAGAACGAACCGTTGATGACACCATATTTCTGAGCTAGCAGGGCCGCTTGTAGGCTTTTGCCGGAGCCTGGGGGTCCGCAGAGGAGAATACGGGGTGAAAACGGGGCAGCCGTTCTTGGTGGAACTTGGACGTAGGTCAGGACTGAAAGAAAAAGGAAGGGAGGGAGGTGATTATGGCGCAGGCACAAGGCAAAGGTACGATCCACTCCAGGAAATATCCACTTACGAAGATGCCACGGAAAAACCACAGCTACGATGGAAACACTTTTAGCCGCTAAAGAATACCTCATTGGCAGCCAAAACTCATCCGAAACAATACAGCAAGGCAGTGTTTTCTGGACTATGTTATATCAAGGATAGTCCCTGTTTCTGAGGGGGTCCCCACAGATTATACACAGATTATAGCAAATACTATTTTAAGAGCAAACATTAGACAGTAGGACCCTGGTATCCGCTGGGGATTGGTCCCAGGCCTTCCCGTGGATAATGAAAACCGTGAATAAGAGAGAACACCTGCCCACCCACCCCCAAACTGCTGTTTCCTGATAGTAGCTTGCTTTATGACTGCTGTTTTGAGACGGTAGCTTGCTTTATGGCCGCTGTTTGTGACAGTAGCTTGCTTTACAGATGCTACTTGTGACAACAGCTTGCTTTACAGCTGCTGTTTCTGCCAACAGCTTGCTTTGTGGCTGCTGAATTATTTAATTTTTTCCCCTCTGCCAACCGTGGATAGCTGAATCAGTGGATAATGAATCAGTGGATACGGGGGTCCTGCTGTACATGGCAAGGTCTCTGGCTCCCTTTTAGTGGCCATTTTGGGTAACTACATTTTTAGCAAGCTCCACACACACACACACACACACACACACACACACACACACACACACACACACACACACACACACACACACACACACACACACACACACACAAAAGTGAGGCTGGGATAGGGACCCGCTCAAGCAGAGCTGAAGGGCAAAACATGCTTTTTAGCTGAGCTACAGAAAGATGATTAGAAGCGGGTGTTTTGACAGTGGGGGCTTATTACACGGCTGAATGCGCTCGTGTGCGCAAGATCTGGGCAAAGGGCCCTCAATGTTCTGCTTGCGCGCACCATCTCTGATTGGCGAAGGGGACCCACTGGCAATCTCACACACACACACACACACACACACACACACACACACACACACACACACACACACACACACACACAGCCTTTGCTCCAAAAGGATCCAGGCGCAACCGAGAAACAGCTCTGCGGCGGCGCATGATTTATCCCCAAATAAATATCAACGAACCCGAAACAGGCTCTAAGCTGCTCTTCCCAGCCTCGCGTATCAGCAACACAAACATAACAGGCCAACCAGGCTGCTTACAAATGATGCTTAATTTGCAGTAAATAACCAAGTTAATTAGGAGTAATGATCCCCCAGGCGGTCTCCACATCTAATTATTCTTTTAAAAAAAATCTGTCTACTTGACGCATCAACCAAAACAAGAAGAAAGAAAGAAAGAAAGAAAGAAAGAAAGAAATCACAGAGAGAGAGAGAGAGAGAGATCTAAAGAGGATTTTTTCCATTCCAATTTTCCACTTATCTTACTGCATTATTAATTAATAATAATTAATATTCAGCCAGCACACATCTATTTACAATTCCAGGCATGAATTGTTTATGAATGATGATGTGAACTTTTAAATTTAATTAAGTAATTTAGAGGTAATTAATTTGTAAATTCCAAATATAAACTTCCAAGTTGTTTACTTTAAAGCGCAGGGCTCCTAACGAGAGGCAAGGCTTTCTCAACACGGAAAACACAGCTAGGCAAAAATAAACCACCCACCAGCAACGTGTTGGGAAAGGGGCCATTTTAAATAAAACCAAAATTAAATTAAATTAAATACAGCCTTGATTTTAGAGTCATCGGTTTCCCCCTTTTCCCCAAGCCCAAATGAAAAGGATGATTAACATGCAAAGTAATGCATAGAATCCAAATCAAATTAGGAATTATCACATACATGGACACAAAAAGACCTAGGAAAAATAGCTTTAAAGATAATTGTAAAAGCTCTTTATTGATGTGTTTACTTTCTGAGGTTTTTTAAACTGACCTACTTAGTGGAAAAAAGCACTACTCTGGGTTCACACAAGACACATCAAAATATAAGGATTTTATTCCCACCAAGGGCGACCCACAACAAACAGAATCAAAAATATAAGCAGGTCAAAAAGTGGCAAACTGGAGGGCGACATGTAATATAGCTCATAGATTAGAGGTCATGAATTAACTTTGGGGGAGTATCTTGTTAGAAGCCTCTCTGTCCAGCTCTACCTTCACCAGTTCCCCCTAAACATTTGGAAATGGTGGCCCACTTTCTACGGGGATGCCGCTACCACCGAGAAGACCGGGTTACTCGTAGAGATGTTTCTAAATATCTAAATTAATGGTTCTCATTAGCCTGGGTAGCACAGAGTTAAAAACAAAAGAGGAATGTAAATGGGTAAACCTGATGGTAATTGCAGCCAGACAGGTCATAGCGAGTCATTGGGAAAAATGCAGAAGAGCTAGGGGTGAATCAATGGAGGAAAAAATTAAATAATATTATAATTTTAGAATACCTAACTATGAAGATACGCAGAATGAAAGGGTTTAAGGTCAATGAGAAAGAGGAGGAATGGTTTGAGAAGCTACTGAATTATATGAGTATGTTTGATCAATTTGGGGTAATTAAAACGTTCAAAGCTAAGTAAACCTTGCGGATTGTTAATTGTTAAATTTATATAGAGTTGTACATATTGTTAATTTGTTTTATTATCAATGTATATCCAATGTATCAGATGCCTGGGGGTCACTGTTTTTGTCTGGGGTGTTGGTGATTGTTTTTATAATAAAATTATCTTTAAAAAGTTTCTGTCCTGAGATCCTCGCCATCCTCAGTAGCAACATGGATTGTGGTCCCAAGACATTAAGAGCTTTGTATGTCCAACTGCCCCCCCAAAAAAAATCTAGAGATTCCCTGCCTGTGGATGTGTTTTTAGAACATTGGTGAACAACGGAAAGTGACACAAGAAGATCCAGAGGAACGGCAAAGTGAGATTCCTAGCTGGGTGGGATTCTAGGTGGTCACCCAACTCTTTGACCCAACTAGAGAAGACTCGTTGAATCAATGGGGTCTGCATTAAGGGTTGACTTCACACGTTCCATGGATTTCAGTGCCTCGTTGGGTTTCTGTTGCCTCTCCATGACCAGACCCAGAAGGATAGTTCCTAGGGCACTTATCTGTTATACTATCCTCCCTGTTTGGTGGCCCAGGACACAAATCGTGGAATCTGTCCTTACCTTGTGAGAAGACATCTGCACATGGTTGGTCGGCGTTGACCAATTTCATCTGCTTCCCAAAAGACTGAAGGATCCCGTAGTAGTTCTGGTGATATTCCATCAGCCGCCCCGAGGTCTCGGCCTCGGATATACCCTCGGGCTCCTTCAGGTTCAGGATGACAGTCTCGTCAGTTGGCCAGTCAAACGTGGTATGGTAGACCTCTGGGGATTTATGAGCAGAAAAGATACATTTGAAGGCAGCTCTGGTCAAGATGTACCTTCAATTGCAAAACAAGCCTTCGGTCGTACAGTAAAACACGCCCAGGTAATATGCCACCGGGTATATTGGCAAGAGTTTGGGTCTGAGTCTCAAGTCTGAGTCTTTGGTACCACCAAGTCTAGGTCCCAATTAAAAGCAAGCTTTTTTTTTTTTGCCCAGGCAAAGGGGAAGGGTGGATCGGTTCCAAGCCCCAGTTTGAGTCTGAATCATTGGGGGTGGGATGGAGAATGAGCCAGGTCCAAGCTGAGTTATCAGTGTGATTTAAATCCAACTTGACAAGTCTCATGGCTTGAGCTGGACTTGGGACTGGGGACCAAAGACTTGGACTTGAGACTGGCTACCAAAGACTTGGACATAGGACTTGATATGAAAGACTTGGACTTGAGACTTGGCCCCAAAGACTTGGACTTGGGAACAAAGACTTGGACTTGAGACTTGGCCCCAAAGACTTGGACTTGGGAACAAAGACTTGGACTTGGGACTTGGAACCAAAAACTTTGACTTAGGACTTGGGCCCAAAGACACAAACTCAGACTTAGATGTCGGACCCAAAGACTCGCCAACATCTCTGATAGGAAAACACCTGGGCCTCCGAATATGGTTGTATTCTTTTCTCCAACAGCCGCTCCCAGCCCAGGCAGGAGTGGAGGAGGGTTGGCACAGGAGATCATTAACATCTGGAGAACCAACGTGGGCCAAGGCCCCCACCTTGTCCCGAGATGCTAAGGCCAGCAACCTGTTGCCTTCCGCAATCAGAGAAAGAAGATTTCGCAAACGTACTCTTGCCTCTTCCTAAAAGAGCAGTTCTCTCCTCTGTGTGACCTGTCCGAGGCGTAGCTGAACAGGTGAACTGTCACACGACTGGTCCCACAAAGGGGCGCGCCCCTCCCCCAGGTGCTTGCCATCCCCCGCACACTTTCAGCAGGTTCTGTCCCAGATGTTTTATTCCTCCATTCCCAGGTTCCGTTTCTCCACCTCCGCAGTAAGAAAAAGACGACGCACCTCCAGTAACTGCATCCACTCTTTTGCCAAGGTTCCTCTCTATCAGCACAACGTCCGGAGCATACAGCACCACTGGAAAAACGCAAAAAGAGAGCCAATGCACAATTCTCTTTCGTTGTTAACTTTCAAAAGAGTCAAGACGTCTTCCCTTCCTCTTCTTCAGAGGGAGCCCTGGGAATGTGCAGCCGGCCCAAGGACACACAGGCTGGCTCTACCGTGTCAGGAGGCACGCTGAGGAATCGGAACTCCCAACCTCTGCTATCCAGCCAGCCGTAATACCCTTAGGATTGCAGGAACCCCTCGGCATCATCCATCCCAGCTCCCGGCAAGGAGACCTAGTGGGGAATCGAACTCCCAGCCTCTGGCACCCAAGGTTGTGGGGCAGCAGGTCTAGCAGATTGTTGCACCAGCCCAGCTTAAAGGCTTCTTCCCTGCTGCATTGCGTTCCGTTCCCTCCTCAACATCTTCCCCTTTCATGCAATATCACGCAAGGCGGGAGCCCGTTTTCACCGGCTGGCCGAAATCTTTCTGAGCAGATCTTGCCTATGCAATAAGGAGGTCGTGCGCATCAGCCAAAGGCTGCCTCTAATTAAAGACTCCCCTTTTTTTCCAGTTTCAGAGCGCACCCGGCCCTCATCCCATTGTGCGCGAGCTGCGCACACCCTGACGTCGAAAAACAGGAACCACTCGATTCCTCTTAAATAGACTCAAGTCCTCACCGGTATGCTTGGGAATGATCCCCATCGCTTGTATGGTCCGTGCAAGTTCTCTGGTCTCAGGGAGCCCATCAAGAATCCAGCCCTGGCGAAATAAAAGGCAGAACTGTTCTGGTGTCCCTGGATCCACTGGGAATCGGTTCCGATCCAACCATGGATGGCGAAAAACGTGGATGGTGGGGAATACCCCACATAGCATGGTCTCTGGCTCCCTCTAGGCGCAGTGGTGTCCAAACTCTAGCCCTCCAGATGTTTTAGACCACAACTCCCACAGTTCCTTGTCATTGGCCATCTAGGCTTGGAATTCTGGGAGTTGTGGTCCAAAACATCTGGAGGGCCGAAGTTTGGGCACCCCCGCTCTAGGGAAAAGTTCTGGTAACGTCATCTTTATTTATTTATTTATTTATTTATTTATTTTTAAACTTATATACCGCAGCCTATTTCCCCACAGGGACTCAGTGCGGTTTACACAAAGCAATAATAAGTACATCTTTAGAAATATATATTTTTCGGTGATTTTTCTTTTAATATTTGCAGATTGTGGGTAAGTGAACCAGCAGATGCTGATCTCAGAGATAAAGGAGTCCTCTTCTATTGTGCAATACATCTTTTTCTTTTGACTTGACTTTCCATAATGGCTTAGCATTCCTCCCAAAGCTTTTTTTTAATATGGAGAAATTAAGAAATGCTTTAAGTTACATCTCCCTCCCCCCCCCCTTTTGAGGCCTCACAGGAAAAGGCAGGATAGAGCTATTTTAATAAAATATGTAAATAATTCAAAAAGCCCAAAGTCTGCTTGGGATGAGTCAAAAAATAAAATACATAACCCTCCCTGGAGTGCCCAGGATTTGACGTGGGAGGTCCTGAGGTCACAAGGCTCAGGAAACAGCTCAGTGCAAATGAACGGCGGCCGCACTGTCACCTTTAAGAAGTTCCTCTTGGCTAATAAGGCGCTCTGTTTGACAAACCACCAGCGCTTGAAGTGTTCGGCACCCAGATCGAGAGTTTTGGCCTACCCGGTTCGTCGGAAAAGGCGAAGGAAAGGAGCTTCTCGTTTTGTCATCTTCGAGAAGATACCCACTCACGCCGATGATGACAAAGCTAGCCAAAACGAAAGAGCAAAGGCCACCGAAGAGAGGGGGATATACGCACAAGTTTCATTCTCCTCCCCCCCAAAAAATATGCAAAAATATTTGTGGTAATAGGGTCCTCTCCATCCCCAGAGCTAATGAAGCAGCAGAGTTCAAGAGATCTATAAAGAAAGGAACAGGAAAGGAACGGTATCTCCCTAACGTCCTTGTTAGAGCCAGTTAAGTGTTGAATCAAACATCTTTTTTAATCAAAAAGAGAGGAGAAAATGGGGATTTTTAAAAAGGGCAGGAGGAGCCCAAGTGTTTAAAAATCTACACAGTACCACACAGAACCAAACCTTTATTTGGGTGCTTAACAACAACCGCAACGTAGAACTGTAGAACTAGAAGGATAAAGAATAAGGAATCCTTATAGATTCCAGGAACATCTGGGAACCCAGAGGTTGAGAACTACTGGTCTAGCCCCTGCCAAGGAGGCCTGGGGGTGGGGAACCGATCACCCAACCCCCTACCCCAGGCACGTCCAAACTTCAGCCCTCCAGATGTTTTGGACCGCAACTCCCACAGTCCTTGGTCATTGGCAATCTAAGTTTAGAATTCTGGGAGTTGTGGTCCAAAACATCAGAAAGGTCGAAGTTTGGACATGCCTGCCCTACCCGAATCCCTCAGCTCTCCCACTTGAGCACAGCAGCAGAAAGAAAGAAAAGCAAGCATTGTTCAAATCCTACAAGTTGACCGGAGGACTGGAACAGGTCAAAGTACTCCTTAAATATCTCACTCACTTGGAACGCCCTCCTAGGGTGGCTAGAAGTTGGTTTTAGCATGCCAGCCCGTAACTTCAGTCAAAAACACTGAGACAACACTAAGTTATGGGAAAATCCTTGTGGACACATCCAAGCCCATGTACTATAGTAAGGCCTCCTATGGCTGCCACCAGCATTGTTGGCTTCTCTTCAAGGGTGCCACCACCAATCAGCAAGTGGTTGCAAGCCAAGGGGGCCACCACCAGCTAGATCCTGCTGACTGGTGATTCTTGGCCCTGTAGTCCCAAAATAAGTCACTTTCCATATAATGCACAGCTTAGGGGGTAGCATATCTCCAAATAGTAACCAAGCACCTTCTCACCTCTCCAGGCTGCCACCACGTTTGATCTTTCCTAATGAAATGCGTCAGAGCACCTGAAATTACCTCTCCCGATGCACACAAGATGGAAAAAGAAAAACATTGTTTGGAGTAGCTTCTCTTCCCAGTTTGATGCCCAGATACCTAGCTCAGTTGCCCCAAAGCAAAGCATGCATTGGAAAAATCTTCAACTCAACTGAATATCCCCCCCCCGCCTCTTGGCTGGTTGCTTACCTGGGGATTGTTTGCGCTCCTGCCACAAACTTTCAGAGGGAGATCTGGGGGTGGGGGTGGGGGAGGCATTGTGTGGGTGCGCCTGTACACGCAAAACATTTTAATATTGCATTAAGCCATCGATAATTACCTTCTCCGACATCAACTGGAAGCCGCAATCGGCAAGGGAGTCAAAAAGGGAGGACGGGGAGCAGCAGAACAATTCAGGGAAAATAGATTCCACAGAGGAGGAGGAGGAAGGGGGGGAAATAAAACCAGGACATTCTAATTACACTAGAAAATGCAACCGTCTACTTGCAACGCTCCAATTAGCCCAGTTTTAATAATGTGCCAGGCCGTGCCACAGATTTCTGCAAGGAATCAAAAATAAATTAAAAAAATTCCCGGGGACTCGTCAGTGCGGTTTGCTGCCCGACACCTCCCGTCGTCCTGGTCAAAACGGCAAGGATACTCAGGAAATCTAGATACTCAAGACAGGTGGGAGAGAATCTGAAATGGGTCAAATCCTGTAAGGATTCAAGGGTGCAGGATGAAGAGCATGTGCTTTGCAGTTATAAATGCTCGGCCCTTGGCATCTCCAGTCTGAGGGATCTCAGGTCCTCGGTCAGGCATGTCCAAACTTCAGCCCTCCTGATGTTTTGGACCACAACTCCCAGAATTCCAAGCCTGTTTTTCCAATGGCAAAGGACTGTTGGAATTGTGGTCCAAAACATCTGGAGGGGCAAAGTTTGGACATGCCTGTCCTAGGTGGTGAGGTGGCTGTTCAGAAGGACCCACAGTGGGTTGTTTCCACTTGGAGCAGATACTCCTGTTGCAATTTAGGGTAGAGGGCGGGTTTCAGTCTACCGCTGGTTGGACTACAACACCCACCAGGCAGGAGCGAGGAATGCCTGGAGGTGCTGTCCAGCAGCACCCAGAGGCTCAGATCTGCTCAGTCTTGCTCTAGGCCAGGGTTGTTCAACTTTGAACAGGCCAAGGTCTACTTTTTCTGGCCCAAAGTGCCTGAGGGCTACTACACTAAAATCTCTACTTACGAATTTATCTGTTCCGAGCACATGCTCATAAGCAAAAACGTTTGTAAATAGAGCAGCGGTTTCCCATAGGAATGCATTGAAAACCAACTAATCTGTTCTGGAGGGAACAGATTTCAATGCACCCATGGCCCTTGAACTGCCCCGCTTGGCTGAGACAGTGGGCTGGCAGACCCAGAACTTTGCTGGGGCAGTGGTAGTCCTTGGGCTGGGGGAGGGAGGGGTGGAGAACTTATCCCCTCAGTTTTTTATTGATGGCCGGCGGGCTACTTTTGAACCCTTCGCGGGCTACCAGTAGCCCGCGGTCTACCTGTTGGGCAGGCCTGCTCTAGGCCAATGGGTCTTCCCCTCATTGCAAGGTGCCTGCCTTCAGGTGGGGCCTGCCTTCAGGTGGATCTGGGAGCCGACACGCCCAGGACCCTTTTAAATGTTCGCCGCAGAGACAAAGCAGAGTGGCTCCTTAGGGATCAGGATCAAGCTGGAGAGGTGTAGAGCCATTGGGGGGGGGGGGGCGTAGAGGAGGAGAGAGATCATTAGGGGTCTTTAATTCCATTTACACAGGACACCGTGACCCACTCTTGAGGGCCAGGGGATTAGTTGCCTTCTTGGAGGAGCTTCCCCCCCCCTGCCTCCCACCCCCGGAAAGACTTCATAAAGAAACACATCCTCAGCTTGTGAAGGCGTTAATTAGACTTTAATGATTGTCACTAGGGCAGAGAAGATCAGCAGCGGCTCAAAGTGGGGATGAAATTCACTCCGTGTTGGTTCTTCCCGCTAAGTTCCCAAGCTGCATCCCCTCCTCCCTGTCGGTCCCCCCCCTTTTTTTCCCCTTTTCTGGTCCTCATCCTCTCTCTCTCTCTCTCTCTCTCTTTTTCATCTCTGACATCTGTTTGGAGCTTTTTTCCCTTCTGTGATCCCATCCTCCTTGCAGCTGTTCCAGACCTCTGTCTCTGAGCCACACATGGATGGGGTTGGGCTTGGAGAAGGAGGGAGTGTGTGTATTGGGGGGGGGAGTAGAGAGAGGCTTACTTGGGGGCCTGCCCTGAGCATACGGCCCTTTTGATGTGTGATAAAACAAGAATCGAGCCACTGGGGGCACGGCGGAGGGAACGCGCCGGAATATCAATAAACCCCAGCCGTGTGTGTGTGTGTGTGTGTGTGTGTGTGTGTGTGTGTGCGAGCGAAGCCCCCCCCCACTGTACCTTGGTGGCAGAAGCAGACATCTCACGGAAGTGTCAAGCCAACCGATAATGTATTCTAATTAGGGATTGGCTGGGCCCTCGCGTCAGGCAGACCTTTGTAGGGTGATGGTGGGGTGTGTTGGAGAATGACCCATATATTTCCCTTTTTAAAAGAGAGGGCTGATTTATAATGCATTAACCAAGGGACATCCAGCGCGATTAATTGCCAACAACTTGTCGGTTGAGCTGCCTTCTTTTTCGGGTCGCCTCGCGTAGAACTCTTTGAGTTGGAGCAGGGGAGCGTTTCCGTCCGCGGAAAGGAAGCGGGTGGATCCAGAACTTTCCACAGGGACTTGGTCGCCGCCGCCCGGACACCAAGGAAACTTCTGGAATCTTTGGTAGAAGGGTCGTGAGTTCAGGCCAAACGCCTCCCCAGCCGAACATTAGATTTCTAGTGGCGATTAGCTGGATCCCTTGCACACTGGGAGTTGATCTAATGGCCACCCCATATTCTTTGGAGAGAGGGGGACTTAGCTTGTTTTTAATAGGGACTCAGACTTCAGACTTGGTAGCAAAGACATGGACTTGGGTCTTGGGGCCAAAGACTTGGACTTGGGACTGGAGGCCAAAGACTTGGACTAGCGTCTTGGACTCAAAGACTCAGATTTGGTGCTTGGCCCTAAAGACTTGGATTGGATCTTGGACCCAAAGACTTGGAGTTGAGCCTTGGGCCCAAAGACTTGGAGTTGGGACTTGGTGGCAAAGATTTGGACTTGAGTCTTTGACCCAAAGACTCGGATTTGGTGGACGATAGGCCAGTTTGGAAAGTGTGAGACAGGCTGAAGGCACTTGGCAGGACATGCTCTGCCATCCCCCAAGATGGAGGCAAAGAGCAATCTACCGGCAAGCAAGAATGCACCAGCCAGTCAGCTTGGGACATGGAGCGGCCATCTTGCCTTCATTGAGTGACACTGTCTCAAGGCAGCTGTAGGGGAGCCCCAAATCGTGCTAACGCAGACCCAGCAGCCTCTGAACTTCCGTGGGGTGAACAATTTCCATCCTTCCAGATATCAGGATGTTGCAGCCTCAGCTTTGGCCCTACTGGCAAAGGCGAACGGAGCTTGCCTTCAACAAGGACGGCCCAATTAGCCAGCCCCCAGCTTTATGGCTCGGCATGCTAGGCTCACAGGGAGCCTTCAAGCGCCTTCCTTGTGGCGCCGGGTTCTGTGCCAGCTGTAACTTATGCGGCCTCACTGGGCAGGAGACGAGTGCGTCGCCTCAGAGCATCCATAAATTCTCTTCGCTGCGACGCCGAGCCAAGGATCCACGGAATTGCCCGCAGAGCTGTGCCGACCTCACACAATCCCCCAAGGCACCAAGGTTGCGATGCCCGTCCCTGCACCTCGCTGACTCTAGAACACAACGCCCGTCGTTCGTCTCCTCGGTGCGCCGTAAGAGCCCCTGGTGTGATCCCTCACAATCCGAACGGCATTTGTATGAGTCCAAGAGGCCCGCTGGCATTCCACCGAAAGCACCGATCAATAAAAAAAAACAGCCTCCGGCGAGGCTACGAGCCACATCCATCAACCCACACGTGTCAACACAACGGCGCACAAAATCTGGCATGGCTACCGCCGGCGGGACAAAAGCCGGGCAATTAAGGCCGGCCGAATGGGACCACCAGGAAAAATAAAACAAACAGCTGGCAGGACGGTGGTCGGGAAGACTGCTTCTTGCAATTTATTCCCACCCCCCCACACCCCCACCATATAAAAGAGTGACTCGTGTGATGAACCAACGGTCATAAATCTGGCACAAGAATCCAAACCCCCTGGCCTCTGTGAGGCAAATGTACACATGCACTCGTGAGCCCAGGCACCACTATTCAAAGGGAGAATTAAGATGTGGATGGCCTTGTTTTGGCCGGAAGCTTTAAATCGGGGTGGCCACCTCACTCTTGCTCTTAAGAAGCGCGGAGGCAATACGAAGCCTCTGACTTCTGCCTTTGCCAGGTCAAAGTGTCTGCTTTGTACCAATACTGTACAACACAACCTCTGTATCTAGGGAGTACTGGTTACAGCCCCTCCGCGGATGCTGAAGACCATGGATAACAGCAAACGTGATACATAGCATGGCAAAATAAAATAAAATCCAGGAAAATGTTTTTTCACATTGTATTACCAGAACTGGCCACTAGAGGAGGCCAGAGCCCATGCTGTGTATTCCAACAAGAAAACACAGCATGGTCGCTGTCACCCCCTAGTGGTCAGTACTGCTAAATACATCATGAAAATACATGTTTTCTTGTGTGTGTGTGTGTGTTTTTTTTTTTTTCATTTAGGACACCACAGTCCTTTGTCATTTGCAATACAGGCTTGGAATTCTGGGAGTTGTTGTCTAAAACATCTGGAGGGCCAAAATTTAACCACCACTGATTTAGGAGGATAAGTGAGACTCTTGATAGTGATCTTGCAGATCCAGGGGTCCTACTGTGCACTTAAGATCTGAGCTTAAACAAATAATCTTTTTTTTTTTTTGGACTGCAACCTAGCACGGCCACAGGGTTTCTGTGGGTAGACCTCCAATATGTGAATTTCTGCATCCAGATAGCATGCGAAACCATGACCTAGCAAGGTTGGAAGTGTACATCTTCTTTTCTTTAAAAAAATTCCATGCTCTCTTCCTTTTGCATAGCCGGATTTCGGGTGATGTCGCATTCAGAGCAGGGAGCGTCATTTAACCTTGAGATGGTTAATTTCAAGGTTAATTGTCTTGGTTAACATAAGAACATGCCAAAGGCCCATCTAGTCCAGCTTCCTGTATGTTCCTTCACAGTGGCCCCACCAGATGTGTCTGGGAGCACATGAGACTAGACATCTGTCTTCTGATCCCACTCCCCTGCATCTGGTCCTTGAAGGACCCCAGTTTTAAGCCTGGAGATGACACATCTCCATCATGGTTTGTCACCTGGGATGGACTTTTCCCTCCAGGAATTTATTGTCCTGGTCAAGCCAAACAACAGTTAATTCTACCCAAAGTTCAAAACAGAAAGAGATCATGCGACCATCCAGAGCAGACCATGGGTCCAAACCAAGGTGTCTGCTTTTAAGGTTCATCTTCTCCCCCAAATATCTCCAGTGCTTTAAAAGGTTCCTTTTCCCCAACTGAGCTTCAGAATCCACCAAACCAGCATGACCAGTTAGGGAATGTTGCCACTTCCCTTCCAGATAGTTAAACCACTGAACTATCCATCCATCTCCGGACATCACACCAAATCAGCATCAAAGTATGCTTTCTGATATCATTGGTAGACCGTGTTTCGTTTCGGGGTTTTTTTCTTTGCCCGTTTCGGTCGGATGCCAAACCACTGCGAAATTTTCTCGAAGCATGGTTTGGTGTGATGCCTGGACAGTGCTTTAGTGGCCTTGTGCCTCTCGGAGTTTATATACATTTATGCAAATGCAGCAGAAACGGTGCTAGATATGTGGCCCAACAGAGAAAAAAACATATCTATCCATCTTTAGTCAAGGGGAGTGGGGGTGGGGTGGGGGAGACAGATAAACAAACAGATAAATTACTGACGCGGCTGAGCTGTAAAGACCTCTAAGAGAAATCAGGCAGACCCAAATAATTCAAGCGCAAGTGATTTGCAATGCAAAAATTTAATTCTACTTTGCAAATTCAAAATGAGTGGATAAATTATGGATTAAGGCACACAGTATTTTGTACAGGCAAACTGACAACCACTTCCCAGTCGTTTAGATTTCCCTTCGAATCTCTCGCCTCACTTTTCCCCTCAAACAATTCAAAAAGATGGTAGAGATTTTCTTTCGGATCTGAGGGGAAATAAGGGGGAGGACCCAGAGCGAAAAAGCGACGGAGCACCCTAAAAATACTCTGATTCGCTCTACTAAAAATGGGAAAACAAGAGACACAGAAAGGGTCTTTTAATAGTTAATGAAAGAATAAAAAATAATTAATCTGTTTCTCCCCTCATTTGATGCAGACTATTACGAAACCAGAGTCTGTAACAGAAATGGGGATTAATTAAAAAACAGTGTGGGGGTAAGCTTTGAGCACTCACGTAGGGAGGAGAAAGGAGGAACAGGATCAAACCCCCACATTTTCTAATAAAAATATAGTGCCGTCTGATTCAGACTCAAATTGTGGCAAGGAATCTAAAAAGCCCCCTTTTGGGGGGGGGGCTTTAAAAAAAAAAGGACTCAGATTTGGGTCTTTGAGTCTTGGTTCCAAATAATTAGACTTAGGACTTGGTTCTTGGTGATAAAGATTTGCCAGCATCCTTAGTATTTCAGGGCCCAGGTTGCTATGAGGATAAAATGGGGGGCAGAAGGAAGGCAGCCATATGGATTCTTTTTAAGTCAGGAATGTCCAAACTTCGGCCCTCCAGATGTTTTGGACCACAACTCCCACAGTCCTTTGTCATTGGCAATACAGGTTTGGGATTCTGGGAGTTGTGGTCCAAAACGTCAGGAGGGCTGAACTTTGGACATGCCTGCACCTCTTTGAAAGAAAATAGGGAAGTAGCTTCAAAAAAAAAATCAAAATTACACACAAGAAAGCAGATCAATATCGCAGTTAAGACTTCCCGTGGTGTCCTTTAGATCTCCATTTGGTTGTGTGTGTTTTGGCGGCTGGGGAGGGGGGTTGTTTGGGTTTTCCCCACCAACTTCTGGAAAATTCAGAGTTGGGAAAAGGCAACTTTTGGGGGAAGGATGGCTCTTAATATGGCTATATATATTCTTTCTCTCCGGTTGTAATTGGCAAAGAGCATTGTTGGAGGGCTTTTAAGCTGTTCCCTATAGCTCGTTCCTTTCCAACCGTCCATTTATAAAGATGGTGGGAAGGTACAGTGGTTAGCTCAAGCATTTCCAAACTTCGATCCTCCTGATGTTTTGGACTACAACTCCCAGAATTCTAAGCTTAGTTTGCCAATGACAAAGGCATGTGGGAGTTGTGGTCCAAAACATCTGGAGGGCCGAAGTTTGGACATGCCTGTGTTAGCAACTACTTTTTTTGTTATAAACCAACTTTATTTAACTTGGAATTCACTTTAGAGCCAGCATGGCATGCAAGGAAGGAAGGAGTCTTAGGAGAGAATAAACAAACAGATGAGGCCTCTCTTTTCCTCATTTTTATTTACTGTTTTGGGGGCAAATCTCACCTTCTGGATTAACATTCTTTTTCGTTAAATATGCATTAAGGTATTTTTAAACGTGGTTATTAATTCATACCGTGTTGCCTAAATATACCTTCAAAGGCGCTGGGGCTGATTTAAATAGGGCTGCTTTTGAAACAGGGAGAAGGTATGGGGATCACAACACCTCCGGAGGCAGCGGTGGAGGGGTCCAAAGAATGCTTTGGCCACATCTGGAATGACGGGACTCATCCAACAGCAGTGGGAGCTGTGTATCTCTCTGCTTCTGTCCAGCCCAGTTCCTCTGGGCTCCGAGGTACGGCCATGTGGCCAAAGACCTCCCCCAAGTGGCCAAAATAAATAAATAAATGCAGATTAAAAATGGGTGGCGATCTCAAGGACCTTGGGGTGTGAGTCCTGAAGCTGCCATGTCAGATGATGACCCAGACAGGCATCCAAAACACAATGTTTGGATAACCACGCCAGGTAAGTCCTCAAAAGCGCTTCCTCCAGTTGGTCAAAACCAGTTGACTGCCAGCCTCACCTATTGAGTCATTCACCCACCAGCTCCAAAGCGGCCTGTTTGGGCCCTTTCACACGACCCCTAAGATCCGCTGGCCACTTAAATTCAGACCAGAGATCTTGGGGGTTCATAAGAACATAAGAACATAAGAAGAGCCATGCTGGATCAGGCCAAAGGCCCATCTAGTCCAGCTTCCTGTATCTCACAGTGGCCCCACCAGATGCGTTTGGGAGCGCATGAGACTAGATATCTGTCTCCTGATACCACTCCCCTGCATCTGGCCCTTGAAGTACCCTGGTTTAAAGCCTAGAGATGACACATCTCCACCATGGTTTGTAACCCGTGATGGACTTTTCCTCTAGGAATCTGTCCAATCCCCTTTTGAAGGCATCCAGGCCAGATGCCATCACCACATCCTGTGGCAGGGAGTTCCATAGACTTACAACGCGCTGGGTGAAAAAATATTTTCTTTTGTCAGTTCTTACTCTCCCAGCACTCAATTTGAGTGTATGTCCCCTAGTTCTGGTATTTTGAGAAAGGGAGAAGAGCTTCCCTCTATCCACTTTACTCATACCCTGCATTATTTTGTATGTCTCAATCATATCCCCCCTCAAGCGCCTTTTTTCCAGACTAAAGAGGCCCAATTGTTTTAGCCTTTCTTCATAAGGGAGGTGCCCCAGCCCAGTAATCATTTTAGTCGCTCTCTTCTGCACCTTTTCCAGTTCCACTATGTCTTTCTTGAGATGCGGTGACCAGAATTGTACACAATACTCCAGGTGGGGCCTTACTATTGTTTTGTATAACGGCATTATAATGTTGGCTGTTTTATTTTCAATCCCCTTTTTGATAATCCCTAGCATGGAATTGGCCTTCTTCACTGCTGCCACACATTGGGGTTCATTGCTCTTCCTGCGTCCCCACCCCTCCGCACTTCCTTGCTCCTGTCTGCGTGAGGGGAGGGAGGAAAAAAGAGAGGAAAAAATGCAGGCTCACCTCCGAAGCTGCCCGGAGCCCCATCGTTGTCCAGATTCCTTCTCTTCTGTTTGTATTTTTTGCCTCCCGCCCCTGGGGCGGGAGGCAAAAAAAAAAAAAAACAGAAGCCAGGAGAGCCCCGCACTTACCAGATTAAATCCGGACCTGGGGATTTTCACCCTCCTAGAGCAGGTACAAGAAAAGTGCGCTGGGAGGCGCTTAGGTGGGCATGGTTGCACTTAATTTCCTGCAAACTCCTGAGCTGGTGGGGAAACAATTGTAAGCTCCAGAGCTGGGAGCCATTTGCGGCGGTGTTTAGGGGTCGTGTACAAAGGGCCTGTTTGTTAGCTTTGCCTGTTCAGAAATCTACCGCCAGTTGTCCGAGGCAGTCGACAAACGGTACCCAGTGTTCGCCTTCTGTTCGTCTGCAGACCCTCAGCCTTCTGACCACGGCGACGTTCCATGCTTCTGTTCAAGGCATCCACCCTGTCCCTATGCTGAGACCCCTTGGGGCCACCCCAGCTCAAACCCAGTGCTCTTCCCTTTTCCCACCATGTCAAGGTGGGAAATTTTTGGATGTGGCGAGATTTATTTATTTATTTAAAAGGTCCTCCGCAAAAAGCAGCACTTACGTTGCAAAGGCAGTCTTCAAGGCGCATCCGCTCCTCAATCAGCTGGGCCCACAGTTCATCAGGAACTTTCTAAACAATATATTTTGGGGTGGGGAAAGAGAATGAGAGAAATACAGGGAGTTAATTATCCATAAAGGAGTTTGTAGGGATTTTTAAACCCTTCTGCAATCCGGATCAAGGGCTCCGGAGTGCCTCAGCTTTTGGGGTGCCCAGAGTGGCGAGGCTGGAGAGTAAACGAGGGCTAACGAAGGAGCCCACAAACCACTGCCTCCCCTTCGCAGAGCACAGTGGCATGTGAGTGGCTGCGAGTGGGCGATGTCGCCTGCCCACAGAAAGGGCTCCACGTGCCACCTTTGGCACATGTGCCGTAGTTTGGCCAACGCTGGTATAGAAATCCCCTCTAACTCTGCCGTTTTAAGAAGGTGGCCATGAAGGCGGCGACTACAAAAGGAGGTCCATGCCAGCTGAACCGTATCAGGAGTAACATCTTCCAGCTTCAGTTGCTTGGATGCGGAAGAGAACCAGGCTACTCGTGTAGCGGAGGTCCAAAGTTGGAGATCAGCCGGGCCACTGAGAGCGTTTTCACATGACCCCTAAACTCCGTGGCAAATGGCTCCCAGCTCCGGAGCTTAAAATTGTTTTCCCACCAGCTCCGGAGTTTACAGAAAATTAAGTGCGACCACGCCCACCTAAGCGCGTCCCAGCGCACTTTTCAGGTACCTGCTCTCCGGGGGTGAAAAATCCCTGATGCGGATCTAACGTAGAGAGTGCCGGGCTCTCCTGGCTTCTGTTTGTTGTTTTTTTGGCCCCCGCCTCCTTTAAGAGATCTGAATGCTGCCGGGAACAGAGCGAGACCAGCAGAACGGAGGTAATCCGGCATTCTTTTCTTTCTTTTTTTCTCCCTCCCCTCACGCAGCCAGCAGCCAGGAGTGCGGAGGGGGGGGGACACAGAAACAGCGACAAACCCCCAAAATCTCTGGTCCGAATTTAAGTGGCCAGTGGATCTTAGGGGTGGTGTGAAAAGGCTCTGAATCGAGGTTCTGGCTGGATCTCGAGGGAGCGTCCCTGTTTCACTGTCAAAACAGCTTCCAAGAGAGGGAGTGCATGGTTCACCTTCAAAGGATACGGGACAGGATCTCGGTAGAATCCAAGACCAAGACCAGGGGCAAAGGTGATCACAGGCCATCGAGGGATGTGCAAAAAACCTGACCCAATTAGGCCTTCCCGCTGCATCCCGAAGGGTGTGTGTGTGTGTGTGTGTGTGTGTGTGTGTGTGTGTGTGTGTGTTGGAGTCTCGAGCCTCTTAAAATTAGCTATTCAAGAGGGAGGCACATTTACACAGGGAAAAAAGAGACACAGAGAGAACGTTACAGAGAGAGAGAGAGAGAGAAGGAAAAGGAACCGCAGCGTGTTTCTTGGAAGTCTCAGGGTTCCCGCAGGGTGGGGCAAAAGCCTCCCGCAGCCTTGCCCGGCTGGGGGCCGGACTGGCTGGCTTTGAGGCTGTCATGGTACAAAGGTGCCACACGCTGATCTCAGAAACAAGGCCCGTCTCCCGCGGGCGGCTTTGATGTCATTTCGAGAGAGAGAGAGAGAGAGAGAGAGAGAGAGAGAGCGAGGGGCTGCCGGAGGCTGGGCCAGGGGGAGAGGTCCGCCCTGCTAAGACGTGCAAAGCCAATTTAAAACGAGAGTTCTTCCAAAGGAGTTTTTCCCTGGTGCCAGTGTCGGAGGCCCCGTCCTCCCTTTGGGGGATAAAAGATGGCGCCAAACCGGTGGAGAGAGTAGCGGGGAGGCAGGAAGGGGGCATTCACAGATATGACAAGGGGAGGCTGTTAGTCCAAACTGCTTATCTGGAAAAGCAAATAAACCCGGCCAAGGGTTCCATTACGTGATGTTCATCCAAAAATTCATGTTCCATGTTCTGAACAGGTGAACCAAGAAACAGGCTAGCTTAAACCAGAGCCCGTGGTCAACTAACGTCTTCTCGTCTTCTCACAAAGCCGCACTCAAGAGTTTGTAAAATTGACTTTTCCCTTCTGTTACACCACCCCAAATCCACCCCCAACCTGTATCTCCAACAAAGGAACGATTCCTAGGGGTTGCAGAGTAGAACAAATTCTCGGCTGCCTTTCCACCTTGACTTTCGCCGGCGCTCTTTGACTTTCATGTCCCATCCCATAATAAGCAGGGAAACCCTACAGGGCACCCTTGAAAGTGCGGGTGATTAGCCTGGAATATGCTAATAATGAGGGTAATTAAGCCAAAGGGGACTTTTGTGAGTGCGTGCATGCTGTTTTATTTTATTTTATTTTATTTTCTCTCTCTCTCTCTCCCTCCAAATTAATTGTGGTCTTTAAATTAGCAGTTCAATACATCTTCAACAAGAGGAATAGATTTCGGAAGAGTTTCAGGAGTTGAAACAAAGTTCAAAGGAGAAGGCCCAGGTGCTGATGGAAGGCACAGAAAAAGGCTCGGTCTCACCTCTGCTACGTTTCCATTCTTTGGATGGAGAAAGACGCCCTCCTTGCTCCACCACTTAGCAAGGCAACTAGACATGGGCACGAAGCACCAGTGCGGTGGTTCGTGCCAGTTCGTTTGTCAGCTGAACAAGAGTTCGGTGCGTCTTAGCCCCGCCTCCTCTGGCGGGCACCCACTCGGAGGGTAGTTTTCTGGCTTCTCTGCCTCGCCGCCTCCGAGAGCTGCCCCTGAGTGGGTGACACCCAGAATGGCCCAACAGTAGATGGTTGCTGAGATTATCTACACAACAGCCACCCGCGTCTGGACCATCTCAGCTTATGGGAAGGTGGCAGTTGCCTTAAAGCAAACAGGGACAACGGAGGGTCATTAGCAGATGAGCGATATGTCCTGGCAATCAAAAATAAAAAAGTCCCAGCTCTTGCAACCAAGAAAATTAGGAAGATGCCTCCTATTGAATGATGGTCCCAGTCCAACTCAGCCAGTGTTTTGTCAACACTGTGACTCCTTACAGTTCCTGGCAGGATTCTTCCTGAGTTAATAGAGGTTGAAATTATGACCTCCTGCGTGGAAAAGCTCTTGTTCTCCACTACTGAACTGCAGCAGGACCCCCGTATCCACTGAGCCATTATCCACTGATTCAGTTATCCATGGTTGGCAAACCTAAATAATCCAGCAGCCACCAAGCAAGCTGTAAAGCAAGCTGTTGCCACAAATAGCAGTTGTAAAGCAAGCTACTGTCACAAACAGCGGCCATAAAGCAAGCTACTGTCACATAACAGCGGCCATAAGGCAAGCTACTGTCACAAACAGCGGCCATAAGGCAAGCTACTGTCTCAAAACAGCGGCCATAAAGCAAGCTACTGTCTCAAAACAGCAGTCATAAAGTAAGCTACTGTCAGGAAACAGCAGTTTGAGGGTGGGTGGGCAGGTGTTCTCTCTTATCCATGGTTTTCATTATCCACGGGAAGGCCTGGAACCAATCCCCAGCGGATACCGGGGTCCTCCTGTACAGTCCTGGAAGAAAACCGTCGAGGCCTGGCTCCAGGGCCATTCTCCTCCGAGCACACCCTGCTCAGGGGCTCCTCCCCGACATAGAAAAATCAGGTGTTTGTGCCTCCTTTCTTCGCCCCTGCCTGAAGCACAGAGCACAAGAGGTTCTGTATATGTGGAAGTGAAAACAAGGTATTGTCTCAACTCAGGGTGCTTTTACCGCCGCCTCCCTACCGAGGCAGCTCCTGTGGTCACGGATTCGCAAAACCGGGCGAGGAGGAGAGCCAAGGAGGCCAGCAAGATAATTGAATGTCCCGCTGTGCTCCCCTGCCGAAACGGCGCAGTGACCTCCATCTACTCACCTCTCCCCTGTCGTGATACTCCTGCGCTTCCACGGCCAGGGAGGACCAGTCGCTGGCGACCAGTGTCTCGGGAGAGATATGAGGAACCACCAGTTGCTTACTAAGCCACATTGCCTGCAGCGGGTGGGGGAGGAGAAGGGAAGGAGGGTTAGGAAGGAGAATGAAAAAATGGATGCCTTCTTTTCCCCGCAAAGGAAATAAAGTAAGTTTGAAGAAAGGGAGGGAGGAAAATGCACTCTTGCAGAATTTACAATCTGAATGTGAGGCTCATAATATTTAAGAATTAAGAGAAACCCAGTGTTCTGGGTAAAGGCATCGCCTGTAGCCAGTGTTCTAATGGCAACACTTCACTTTCGGATGGGGAAACAAGAATATTTTATTTTATTTTTTGGCTAGACTGGAGGTTTTAGAAGGGAGGGAGGGAGGGAGGGAGGGAGGGAGGGAGGGAGGAAGGAAGGAAGGAAGGAAGGAAGGAAGGAAGGAAGGAAGGAAGGAAGGAAGGAAGGAACTGGTAAGGAAGGAAGGAAGGAACTGGTAAGGAAGGAAGGAAGGAAGGAAGGAAGGAAGGAAGGAAGAAAGAAAGAAAGAAAGAAAGAAAGAAAGAAAGAAAGAAAGAAAGAAAGAAAGAAAGAAAGAAAGAAAGAAAGAAAGAAAGAAAGAAAGAAAGAAAGAAAGAAAGAGGCAGCCAGCCAGGCAGAGGGACACATGCCACTTACAATAGTAGTTTTTCCAGCAGCAGGAGGGCCCAGTATAAGAATCTTGGGTACTGCAGATTGAAGGGAGGAAAAATGCATGAATGTCAGGAAATCACAGTTGCTCCAAACCCTTACCATCTTGTACATTATAAGCAACACACTGAATGCAGCTTCTTTTTCCCACTAGACCCCTCTATTGGTATTTTTTTAAGGCTCTCATTTATAGCTTTGTGTGAACCCTGTCATTCATGATAGAAGGGCCCACCAGAGATGGGGAGAAGTAATGGCCACCTAAATAAAGTGGATAGAGGGACACTCTTCCTCTCACAAAATACCAGAACTAGGGGACATCCACTCAAATTGGGAGAGTGAGAACAGACAAAAGAAAATATATATTTTTTTACCCAGCGTGTTGCTAGTCTGTGGAACTCCCTGCCACAGGAGGTGGGGATGGCACCTGGCCTGGATGCCTTCAAAAGGGGATTGGACAGATTCCTGGAGGGAAAAGTCCATCCCAGGTGACAAACCATGATGGAGACGTGTCATCTCCAGGCTTAAAACCGGGGTCCTTCAAGGACCAGATGCAGGGGAGTGGCATCAGGAAACAGAGATCTAGTCTCATGTGCTCCCAGAGGCATCTGGTGGGGCCACTGTGAGATCCAGGAAGCTGGACTAGATGGGCCTTTGGCCTGATCCAGCATGATGGCTCTTCTTATGTTCTTATGTAGAGTAAGGAGGTCAAACCCAGTAGGGTGCCAGCAGAGGCACGATATGTGGTGCTGTGTGTAAGGTAGAGCTGCCACGCACCCCTCCTGGATTGGTGCGCTGCCCAAGCCTGCAGGCCGCCCATCGCCGGTGCCGCAAAGACAGGTATTTTGCTAGTTAACAAAAAAGACGAGGCATCTGTTTTTCATTTCCTCTCACGTCTCTTTGACTTGAGGCTGGTTACCTCCTGGGCAGAACTTGGAAGGATGAGACAGCCTTCGCTTTTTCAAGGTTGCTGCCGGAGCAGACGGTGAAAACTTTTCCTTCCCATCGCTAGAGAAAAAAACAAGTTACTCTGCGTTTTCCCTCGGCTCTCTCTTTCGCCTTCTGCTGCCTTCTCGTCGGCCCCTGGTCAGCATTAATATCTTAGTCTCCCTCGCCCTTGTTCTTCAGGAGTCTGTGTGTGGATGCATGGATTGTGTGTGTGTTGTGTGTGTGTGTGTGTGTGTGTGTGTGTGTGTGTGTGTGTGTGTGTGTGTGTGTGTGTGTGTTTGTCCACAGCCGACCTCCTTTGGGTTCAGAGCAAGACTAACGGCAAAGGGAAGAGGGGGGATAAAACAACAGGAGACCCAGTGTATGAGAAGCTCCTTTGTCCTCCTTGGTGTGTATGTCTCCACATCTCGTTTTTTTTGTCTGCTGGACATGCAGGGGTTTTTGATTTCCTTCTTCCGCCTGGAGCAACGTTGCATTTTTTTTTCAAGTGTTAGCGTACAGGAGGCCGCCCCGTAGTGCCGGGAACCTGCAGCCTTACCAGCGTGGATGGCACCATGAATGATTTAATTAAAAGGAGGAAATTGACTTTACAGGGGAGAGGAGGGGGATAAGGATGGAGACAGAGCTTGGGAAAACTTTTTAGCTGAAATTTATCAGTGATGGAGAGGAGGGGGCATTCACTTGCAGGAAATGTTCTTTATACACACACAAACACACACCTAACATTTTAGGCCATCTGTGGATACTGTTCGAGAACTCAAATATCACGATGCACCGAATAACCATTGGCACAGTCCACATTTTGTAAACCTCCGAGAACCCCATCCGGCATTATCGCCACGGAACAAACATCCGGGGACTGAGTTTGCTTTTCTATCACGAAACGAGACCAGAATGACGCCCAAAGAAATTCTCTGTCACTCTCACACACAACGACACGCACAGAGACAGCCACACACATTCGGCAACGAGAGGCGGCTGTCTGCCTCAGGCAAACAGAATTTAATGCTAATTATTACAACACGGGAGAAAGCCCCAGTGCTATAAACGAATGCCGGGAAGGACAAGAATCATTAGTTCCTTAATTAGAAGCACTTGGGGGATTTTCACCTCCTAGCAAGACATCTTGCTAAGATTCAGATGCAGTGGCTCGGATGGCTAGGGGTTGCCGCCAGCTGCGATGCCTCAGGCAGCAAATTGCCTTAGGCACGTGCGCACACCTGCACGAGTGGCCCTGTGTGTGTGTGTGTGTCGCTCCACCGAGTGCGTCTACCAACCAAAAGGAGCCACGGAAAGACACCTGCAAAGACCTCTCAGGCAGCGACCTCCAAGGAGGGGCATTTCGGATCCATTGCTCCATCAGAAAAGGCCGAGTAGAATAGGATCTCCCTTATCTGCGGGAATCAGGACCCACCGTCGGAAAAAATATTAAAAACGTTGAAATAAAAATCCCGTCAATGTGTTTCTTAGAAGGAAGTGGCCAGAACGAGGCACTAGAGGGGGCCAGAGACCATGCCAGCTTCAGTGTTCGCTATTAAAGCAGCATTTGCTACCATCTGTATTTTGAAAGCATCGACAGGGTGGGCTTGGATCCATTCTCCTGAAAAGAGGGGTGACCCTGCTGTAACCTGAAGCTAAAATGCTACACATCTGTGCATACATTTTTTAAAAAAAAAACATACACACACGAACACGGTGTGGAGGCAGATAAGGAGGGAAGGGTGAACCAGTCAATGGTTTAGAAGAGAGGCAATTAGCAGCAGGGCTTTGAATTGTGTGCAATCCAACAACACACACACACACACACACACACACACACACACACACACACACACACACACACGGGGGGAGGCATTTTCCTGCAAGAGTCTGCTCAGATTCCAAGTTCTTTAAGAGAAATCCTTTTCTCCAGTTCCATGACCCCACACACCTTCATGGTGAAGACAAAAAGAGCATTCGGTGGCTGCTGCCAGGCTGAGAAATTCCCTTCTAAAAAGCAAAGCAATGTGTGCAGCTTATAGAAAAGGCCCCATGGTGCTTAAAGCACTCTCTGGTCAGTTCACAAGAAATTATGCAGGCAACACATTGACCCCACACACCCCAAGCAAGCTGGGCACTCCTTTCATCGACCTCGGAAGGATGGAAGGCTGAGCGAACCTTGAGTCTGCTGCCTGGGATTGAACCCCCGAATCGTGAGCTCAGTTACGGCTCTAGTAGAGCCGTTTAACCACTGCGCCATGAGGCCGACCACCCTTGGGTCACCTTTTTGCAACTGGCTGGCTGCAGAGAAAAGGCTTAGATTTTGTTCTTAACTATGCTTTTAAATGGCCTTTGAATTGAATAGAGTTTTTGATTATGTTGCTTTTTAGTAAATGTTACAGTTGAACTGAATGTTAAAATCCCTTTGGTACAGTTTCCATTTTTCACTGGGTTTGGTCTATTTTGTATCGATCGGAGATCTGTGGGGATCTGCCTCTGCCTTTGATCTCCAGGCTTGGAGAAACACTGGATACAAATTAAATATATAAAGGATACCAAACAGAATGTAACATACACACATTTTTTTCACCTACACTCTTGGGCTTTTAGGTTTGTTACTGTTTCACCTGGTTACCTCAAATTTGCAGACACTGCCTTTGATTCTCGTGTCTCTCATTTTCAGATACTTTTTTTTTCTAAAAAATCTGAAACAGGGAGCCTACGCTTTCACTTTGGACATCTGAACTGGGATCGTCAACAACCTTGTCTTCTAACTCATGTTTCTACCAAAAAGTACCTGCTGTGGAGAACATTCTCGGCCATACAAAAACCCTTTTTAAACATGGAGAGAGAGAGAGAGAGAGAGAGAGAGAGAGAGAGAGCAAACATTTTACATCTTACCACCTGAAGGGAGTGATGCTATCTGATCTTCAGAGATAAACAAGAGATGGAAAAAGTCCTATTCTTCCACCACCACCACCAAAAAAAAGTGTTGCCGTCTCTTTTGGAAGACAGCTGGGCAGCTACCATGATTAAATCATGCATGAACCCCCCCCCCAAATTATAAATACATCTTGACCAAGTTCTTTGACTCAGAAGGTTTAAGGAAGCGATCACAACTGGTTCAGAATCGTGCAGGCCGGCTGGTGAGTGGCGGGGCTGCAAGGCATCATATCGCATCGATTCGACGCAACCTGCATTGGTTACCAGTTGTTGCCCGAGCCCAATTCAAAGTGCTTGTTTTGGCATATAAAGCCCTAAATGGCTTCGGACAGTGATGGCAAACCTTTTAGAGACTGAGTGCCCAAACTGCCATTTTAAACCCACTATTTTTTTTTTTTTTCAAAGTGCCAATACAGTTATTTAACCTGTATACAGGTGCCTGTGGAGGGACGATGCCAGGTGCCCACAGAAAGGACTCCCGAGTGCCACCTTTGGCACCCGTGCCATAGGTTCGCCATCACTGGCTTAGGACCTAGATACCTGAAGGACTGTCTCCTTCCGTATGAACCTACCCGGCAATTAAGATCTAGCCAGAGAGCCCTCCTGAGAGAGCCATCCCTCAAGGAGGTGAGAGGGATGGCTTGCAGACACAGGGCCTTCTCGGCAGCTGCCCCAAGCTATGGAATGTCCTCCCAAGTGAGATCTGCCTGGCGCCAACACTGATGACATTTCGGCGCCAGGTAAAAACCTTCCTGTTTCTGAAGTTTTTTAACTGACATAACAAAGATTGTGGGTCCTGGTGGCAATTTTAGTGTTTTGTGTTTAAATGTTTTTATTGTTTTAATTGTCCATTGCCTTTTTAACGTTTGAACTGTTCATTTTAATTGTAAGCCGCCCAGAGACCTTTGGGTAGTGGGCGGCATATAAGTTGTATAAATAAATAAATAAATAAATAAAGCGATCCCCCACTTATTTATTGATTCTACCAAGTCCAACAGGAAGGCCACACAATGTGGAGAAACACAGTCCTTGACAAGGGGACATCAAAACTGCTTTTATTGCCTAATTTCTTTCAAACCCTAATGTGATTAAAATGTACAGGCTTCCCCAATGCATCCTTTTCTTTTTCAAGGTTGGGGGAGGTGGGGTTTGAGAATCTTAACACCTCGAAACTCCAGCCTGGTACTGAGGAATTATTTATAAACAGAGCCATCGCAACGTGCTCTGGTGCCAACATTAATCAACTTCTTCAGTTGGCTTCAAAGCAAAATAAAAAAATAAAAAATAAAGAGAGAGAGAGAGAGAGAGAGAGAGAACCGTTCTATCTGCCTATCCTTTTGAGGTTTAAGTAGGAGCGCGATTTAAAATTCACAAGAAAACCCCGAGGTACTGAAGCTTTAATACACAGCTTTCTTGGACAAACGTTTGATAAAAAACGAAACGTACCATTATATACACCGTCTCACGCTTTAATATTGCCCAGGGCTACTGTAAATGTTCGCTTTGTACTAAATCTGATCCCCCGCTTCTGCTTGGGAGCTGGCAGCGGATGTGGAAAAGCAGACACGTGCTGATTTTACTCATTTGCACGGGGGGTAAGGATGTTCTGTGTTTCGGTCCCTAAACGTATGACATAGGGGACACTAGGAATTTTGAGGCCAACCTGGTAGTGACTGCTTAACTCCTTCCTGTAAGCGCATGGTTCCCATTAGGGAGTCAAGCGTCACAATCCTGCAGAGCGTTAAGGGGTCCAATGCCCACCCATCTCAGTTTGCTTCCTCTTGGACCGGGGCCGGCGTACGGACCACCCAAATGCCAAGTTGGTTGGATACCATTTTCCAACTGAGAAATTCCAGACTGGAACAAAGAACTCCCGAAACGTCCAATTGTTCCTCTTTCCCGCCTCCCTTGCTAAAAGGAGATTCTTCACAAAAGCCAGGCCTCCATGATACCAATGTCCCCCTTTAAAACGCCTCTAGGTTTATAGAAACAAGATAGAACCATGGAAACGGATAGAGAATGCCAAGGTGGCAAGTTGAACCTTGGACTCTTACAGCCGCAGGAAGCTGGAAGCATTCGAAACGTGGATGTACAGACGAATTCTGAAGATGCCTCGGACAGCCAGAGTCACTAATGTGGCCAAACAGCTTTTTTTTTCTAAAGGAGACTTTTAGCGCCTATGGTTTATTGAAAGGCTTTTCTGGTTTCACATATGGGACAGGTTTGTGCTCTCTCTCTCACACATACATATGTGCATGTCTACATCCCTGTTTGAAATTTTCTCAGGGGCAAAAACTGTCTTGCAGGGAAAGATCATGAAAATTCATACCTTTACTGATGATCTTAATAAGCAGAGGCGTCTGTTCCCCTCGCCACCCTTCCAAACAGTCAGCAACTTGCTTGGTGATTGAGAAAAGATAGATAGATAGATAGATAGATAGATAGATAGATAGATAGATAGATAGATAGATAGATAGATAGATAGATAGATAGATAGATAGATAGATAGATAGATAGATAGATAGATAGATAGATAGATAGATAGATAGATGATAGAAAATCAGCTTCCAAGAAATGTATCCTCAGCTCCTGCACCCTTCCTTATGTCTTTCTTCTTTCCACCATTCCTAATTTGTAATATTGTTCTTTCTGTCCCTGAAGGAGTACAGCAAGGAGTATAGCATAGAAAGGAGTATTGTTATTTGTTTGATAATATTTAGTTTGATCCGGCCAGCTTTCAGTGTTACTAGAGCGATGTATTCAAACACTACTTATTTCCTTCCAAAGCCTGTTCAGAAGCAGACCAGAATGCATGTCCCAGCTCGGTTCAGAAACAGCTCTTCAGTGTAAACCTGGAAATCTGTTTTTTTTCTACTCTTCACACCCCCGTCCCAACCAAAACAACCCCCAAAGCTTCCAACCCCCTGCCCAAAATCCAACCCTAAAAATAGAAACAACGCTATGGGCATCTCTCTCACAGGACGGGGATCGTATTGACGCGCTAACAGCACTCCCTTCCTGGCTGACTCCGGGTTTTTAAAGAATCGTCAAAGCTACACGGCACCAGCTTTCCTTGACAGCTCATGCAGAACGAAAATTAGAGCGCCATTGTGCACGCCCCAAACCTAATCCGCCTAAGGCGGAACAGTTTGTAAATCAAATAATTTTGACAGAGGGCACACGGGTTTTCAATGTGGCAGAAACAGAGGCTTCCTGTTTTGTTTTCTCAGCCCCGCTACTCTTTTTTATCATACACAGGCTCACACAGGCAAGCGGCCTGCTCCCTCTTCCAACAGAAACAGTTCGCGATGCTACCGAGCTCCTGAGCTCGTTAAGTGCTGGGCGGTGAGCGAGTCACAAAATTTAAAATAAATAAATAAATTAAAATTAGCGAGACAGGCCAAAGCCGGCAAGGGCAGGCGGAACTGGGAAGCCCTGACAATGGAACTTTACGCCTGACAACAGGGACAATTGGCAAATTTAAGGACCAAGGAATTTAAGCACCAAGGAAGTAGCAGGTGGGGAGAGGGACACACAAGAGTGTAAATAATGGATACACACAAACTCTTGCCGGTCCCTGGAAAAGGTCTTGTTTTGTTTATGAGTATGAACGTGCTTTCCTGACTAGGTTCTACCATGGGGAAACAGATTGGATGCACCTTTAGAACAAGAAAAGGAGGGTTTAGCTGGGGGAAACAGAGATAATCTGGCAGATCGTCAAGCCATTAGACAAAGTAAAAGCATGGGAATAGAAGGTTAGTTTCTCATAGGGGCTGTGCAAATGATATAAGAGCCTGGCCAGAGATCTTTAAACATTTAACGAGGTAGCCACTGTCTGCTTCTGCCTTGTGTCGCAGGGAGCTTAACAGCATGGTTTGGGTTATACATACAGATGTGTCACTCAGTCAATAAATATTGCAATGGATAGATACTTGGCAAATCCTGGGCCTCCCGCAAGTTCACAAAAAGGCACTGAAGTGATCTACTTTTGCACCCAAACCTAACAGCTGTAATTCAGCTTTTAGATCCGATGGCACTCAGGACATTTAAAGTTCATTACTCATGGTGTTGCAGGAGGATTATCAGTGGTTCTCCACCGGTGGGGTCCCCAGATGTTCCTGGACTGCAACTCCCAGAGGTCTTCACCACTAGCTAAGCTGGCCAGGGTTTCTGGGAGCTGCAGTCCAGGAACATCTGGGGACCCATCGGTGGAGCACCACTGATCTACACTATGGAAGAGAACCCCAATGGAGGCAACTGGTATAAAGCCTTTTCAGCAACTGCCCCCAGGCTATGGAATGCCCTCTCAAGTGAGACCCGCCTGGCGCCGACATTGATAACATTTTGGCACCAGGTAAAAACCTTCCTGTTCCAGAAGTTTGTTAACTGATGATTGTGGGTCCTGATGGCAATTTTAGTGCTGTGTTTAAATGTATTGTATTACTTTGTATTTATATGTATTTATTGTTTTAATTTTATTGTACTTTTGATGTTTTAATTGTTTATCTTGATTGTGAGCCGCCCAGAGACTTTTGGGTAGTGGGCCGCATACAAGCTATATAAATAAATAAATAAACTGTTCTGTATGCACGCACACACACACGTGTGTGTGTGTGTGTGTGTGTGTGTGTGTGTGTGTGTGTGTGTGTGTGTGTGTGTGTGCTTTGCAGCGATGTTTTGAGCAGCGTAAGAGTTATAGGTGGATTTTGAATTACACAGGGGTCTGGCACCCCTAACACCAGCATTACCCACAAAGCTTCTCAACCACGCCTTCTCTTGACTCACCATCCAAATTGTCCAGTTTTAACTCTCTGATCAAGAAGTCTATTGGCTCATCTGGCTTGTGGATTAGTAAACTTTCCAGGATGCCCTGCAAAGGGAATTAACACTGATCGGCTGAGGGGGAAAAAGTATTGATAGGCTGAGACAGAAGTAGCACAGAGTCTCCCAATCAAATAGATTTAATGCTGCCAGTCTGCTTTGGATCTTTTAATTTTTTTCCAGAAGAAAGGAGGCCTAAATAAAAAGAAAGCAAGCATAGAAGAATGGATGCACAGTGGTATCTTGTATAAAGGAATTAATTCCGTTCCAAATGAAATTATGTTAAGCAATTTCCCCCCCGCCATCTGCATCTCCTGGTATTGCTGTTTTGTCTGCTTATTTTATTAATTTAATCTATTGGCTGTTATTGTAATTTGCTGCCTTCTTAATTTGTTGTACACCGCCCGGAGTTCCCCTCCAGGAAGCCGGGCGGTATATAAGCTCCATAATAAATAATAATAATAAATTTTTATTTATATAAATTTCCCATAGGAATGCATTGGAAACAGTCATCCCTCATCACCACCATTTTAATGTTGTACGGATTCGCCCCATAGGCGATTCTGTTAAGCAAATGTCCCCTATCTCTGGAATTTTTTATGTCGTACAGATTTTACGTTATACAAACCGTCTGTTATACGAGGCTCCACTGTATACGTTAAATAAAAAGAAAGCAAGCATTTTAAACAAAATAAATGCCAGTTTAAAGAAAGAAGGAAAGAAGATACATTTTATATATGAAGTAAACATTTTAAATAAACCATGCCGTAAGTAAAGCGGAATTATTTCAAAGCAAACAAAAAGAAAGCCAACGCATATTTTTTTAAAAAAAAAATGAAATTAAAAAGAAAGGCACGTTTTTAAATGAAAAAATAAAATAAAAAAAATTAAAAAAAAAATAAAAAAACGAGGAAAGAGTTTAAAAATAAAATAAATTTTATAAAACAGAGCGAGTTTCAATCCCCCTCCGTGTGTGTGTGGAGGGGGGGGAAGGGAGGGAAGCTCCCCCTCACCTGCATCGTTTGGAAAAGCCGGTGCTTCTCCGCGTAGCGCCCCATCTCTGCGGGGACGGAGACGGGCCTCTTCGTGGCGTCCATGGCGCCCTTAGCAACGGCTTCGTTGCCAAGGGCGGTGACGCCACTCGCTGGGCGACGCCGGCGGCTTTTAGGCCACGCCCACTCCGCCCTCCCTCCCTCCCTCCCTCCCTCGGCGGGCTTCGGCTTGCCGGCGATGGGTCCCGCCCAGTCCGCGTGACGTCATCGCTCAGCGACCACTCCTGTTTCGTTTCGCTCCGCCCCTCTCCCCCCCCACTCCAACGCCCGCCGATTCCGTACAGTACGGGTACGGGGAGAGCGGTAACACGGGTGTTTGGGCGGCCGTGCGAAAAGGCCGACACGTGTCTTCTTCTCCCTTGCCTGGGGGAAATAACGCTGTTCCAAAATGCCGTTTCATCTTCGACATTTCTTTTCTTTGAAAGCAGGAAGGGGAGGGGGAGGGGGAGCCGGGCGGCGGATTATGGGAGTTGTAGTCCCCAAAAGTAACTTTAATAAGAAACTTTTTTTTTTTTTTTGCATCTCGGTGGGCAGTTCCCATCAGCCTTTTTCCAGGGAGGCCAGCAAAGAATACTGTAGAATGCATGCCTCTTCCAATTCCCTGTGCTTAAACTTGAATATGTCTTAATATATTATTATTGCAATATTATTTTAACACATTATTGCAAGCCTTTTTTCTCCTTTTCCAAGGAGAAAGGCGGGGTAAATAATAATAATAATAATAATAATAATAATAATAATAATAATAATAATAATAATAATAATAATAATAATAGAAGAGATTGTGACCATCCATCCATCCACCCAATCCATCTATCCACCTACCCATCCATTTATCTATCCATCGTTAATTTAGATACCCCCCTCGATAATTTTTATATCATTCTGGGCGGTTCACAAAAACCAAACACAACAAACCCATCAAATTTAAAAAAAAATAACACTTGAGAATTGCACTCAAGTCAAAATGGTGTCTGGTCATCTGCAGCTTCCATTGATCTCTTCTCCCCTTCTCTTACTGATCCAAGGAGTTGTTTTCGCTTCCCAAAGAAAGCGACCCAGAGTTAACTTAGCCACCCCACGAGAAAGAGCGAGCAGAGGCTTTATTATCAACGACCCCTTTGAGTCAGGGAGGCGCTGCGACCCCAAAAACTCTACATTCCCCCCCCCACCCTCCTAATTCCATCCCAAATTGGGTGATTTTTTTTTATCTCTCGGTGCTTTTTTTTCTGGCGGCCAGATCCGATCCCCCACGTCTCCCCGCCGACCTATAAAAACCTCAAGATGACTTTTTGGGATCCGATGAGCTGCCAAGAGAGAAGCCTTGATCTCTTGTCTCCTTTTATTGGCGGCACCTATTTTAAAAACGGAGAAACCAAGCGGTTCTGCTTTGCTCTCATGTTGACTCAACCTCCTCCTCCACCACGGATCGCGGTTTTGGACCCTCTCAAGCCCCCTCCTTCTTTTCCTCTACAAGCACGCACGGTCTCCACTCCTTCCTTAACGGCGGTGTCCCCCTGTCCAGCTGCCAAAGTCTGGTTGGGTGGGTGGGTGGTGAGAGACCCCGGCCTCAGCAGACACCCTTCTCTTCCTCCTCCCCCCCCCATCCCTCCTCTTGCTTGCCCGATGACCACCCCCGCTCGCCCACTAGGTTGCCCGGGGCGACCGACGCTTGGATAACAATCGCAAGCCCCCTCCTTGGCTTGGCTCGCCCAAGCGGGGTTTGCCCCGGAGGGGTTGCGCCGGGGGGGGGGGCGACAAGCCGGGACATGCAGGAGCCGGGATCGGAGCCAAGGCGAGGAGGAGGAGGAGGGGGAAAAGAAGGTGGAAATGGGGGGGAAGCAGATACGGGAGCAACGGGGTGTGGGGGTGATGGAGGGATGATCATGATCTCTAGCAGAAGGGTCCCAACACCCGCGGATGCTGAAACATGCCGACGAGAGTGGACGCCAGCCATAGCATGGTCTCTGGCTCCCTCTCCTGGCCGGTTCTGGCACACTCCTCTTTAGAAACATATATACACTCTCTGTGGGTATGGTTTTTGCAGTCATGATGACCGACTCTTTGTGACCCCCATGTCCATGGAGTTTTCTTGGCAGGACTACTGGAGAGGGTTGCCAGTTCCTACTCCAAACGTATACCCTAGTGCAGCGGTGTCCAAACTTAGGCCCTCCAGATGTTTTTGGACCGCAACCCCCCACAGTGCTTTTGTCATTGGCAACACAGGCTTGGAATTCTGGGAGTTGCGGTCCAAAACATCTGGAGGGCCAAAGTTTGGACACCCCCTGCCCTCGTGAGAGAGAAAATCGACAGTATGTCCATCACATCCCGAGAACCGGCCACGAGAGGTATCCAGAGACCACGCGATGCCTCCCGTTTGCGATCATCCGCGTTTTCCAGCTTCCGTGGGGTGGTTTCGCAGTGCGCGCGCGCACACACACACACACACACACACACACACACACACACACACACACACACACACACACGAGGAGGTGTTTGTGTGGGGGTGTCCTGCTCTACTTCCTATTGCAAATCTATTTCCAGAGTTAGTAAGCCCGCCCTTTTTAGGAGCCAGGCATGGGCCAAGATATTTTAAATCGGTCCGTTCTCAAGCCCTTTGTCAGCATCACCCAGATGGGAGCCCCAGCTGTGAAGGCCCAGAAAATCCTCACAAAGCCGGTGCCCCATCATCCACGGAGCAGGCCGGCCTTCCAGGCCACGGCTGGAAGGAACCCCTTATCACATTTTTATGCTACCCGAGAGGAGCCACGGCTCCGGTGGGTCTTGTGCTCAGCATCACGGCTGATGCAGGGCCGCGTTACGTTTTACGGCCGGCTCGCGAGGGTTTATGGCGTGCGATTGTCAGATAAGTCCCTCCTGCATTGCCTTCCTCCCTTCCTCAACCTCATTACAACAGCGCTGGTTTTTTATGTTCGGGGCACTGGGACCACACCAAGTCGGAACGCAATATATCTTCCGCTTTTCCCCTTAAACGCACCCCGACGGTGTGGTTTCTCTCCGGTAAGAAAGCCACCCTGCCTAGTGGCGACAAAAAGAGGACGCAAAACCAAGGTGCCAAAAATTAAAAAGAGGAACCAGGTTGGCCGAGCGATAACGCACGCTAAGGTTTTGCAGCAGATGAGAACCGGTGAATGCCAAGGACGGGTGTTGCTCAATGTCATTTCAAAACCCGTCCACCGTAAATTCAAACGTGGCATGAAAGCTGAAAGGGAATCAAAGTTTGTTTTTTAGCGACGGGTCTGATTTGCCCGTTGTCCCGTCCCATCCTCATGGAGCACTTCCAAATCAAGGGAGGCCATTCCTTTTACGCCGCCACTAAAATAGGAGGAAATCGGGGAGTTTTTGAGGCCGCAGGATCCCCCTTCAGTCGGGCTCTGCAGATGGGCGAGGCATAAAAGTATTTGTGTTGTCATCGCTAGTGTGGTTTTTGTTGCAAACCGCCCCAAGTGAGCTTGTCGTCAGATGGGCGGTCTAGAAATTTTTTAAAAACTAAACTCCAAAGAATTGTCCCCAACCCGAATGAGGATCAGGTAATTTGGGGGGCTTTCCTCTCTTTGCACTTTTGCATCTCCCAGATCCAAGTGATCTATAGAAATATCTGCCAAATGAAATAGATTACAAACAGAAAGGATTTCTCGAGAGGCACCAAGTTCTAAAGGGCCTGGATCTTGCGCAGAAGGAAAGACTGTGGTTCCAGAGACCTGCATTTTATATGATGTCTCGTTTTACTTCAGTGAGTGGCAGTGTAGAAAGGCCATAAATAACTAAATCTAAATTTTATTTATTGGCTGCATACAAAGGCGACAAATCTCGAGTTCGTTTATGGGCAGTAGACAAATCCAATAGATAAATAAATTTAATTTTTATACTGCACCCCATCGGTTCCAAACCACTTATCTATGAAAACCTGTGGGCCGGGAGGTAGTCATGGTGAACCCACGCCTTGCCTCTCTGGCCTGCCTGGAAATTCCTCTCCCCTCCGTCCACCTTGATTTGATGCAACCCGATGCCACCTCCCCAGGCAAAGGCGTCGGCCCTCAAGCGGAGCCTTGGAGACCCGGGACTCTTTGGGAACCGAGTTGCGTCTTAAACCAACAGACACTCAAGGGACATTTCCCCTCCCCCCGCTGCCTCTCCCAGGTTTTTAGGAGGCCCGGGAAGATGAACGACATCAAAGAGAGCCTGAGGAATATTGAGCAGAATTATAAGATCTTCCAACAGCAGCAGTTCACCTTCATCGCCGCCTTGGAGCACACCCGAGAGAACGCCCACGACAAGATCAAACCCGTTTCCAGCATCGGGCAGGTACTCGGGGAGAGCGGGGAGGGCCCTCTATTACGGCATTGGCGGCGAACCCTTTGGCACTCCAGATGTTTTGGACTACAACTCCCGGTACTCCGAGCCTAGGTCGCCAGTGACAAAGGACTGTGGGAGCCGTGGTCCAAAACATCTGGAGTGCCGAAGGTTCGCCACCGGTGCTCTAGGGCAGTGGTCCTCAATCTGTGGGCCCCAGATGTTCCTGGACTGCAACTCCCAGAAGCCTCCACCACTCGCTGTGCTGGAAGGGGTTTCTGGGAGTTGCAGTCCGGTAACATCTGGGGACCCACAGATTGAGAACCACTGCTCTAGGACAGGCATGTCCAAACTTTGGCCCTCCAGATGTTTTGGAACACAACTCCCACAGCCCTTTGCCATTGGCAATCTAAGCTTAGAATTCTGGGAGTTGTGGTCCAAAACATCAGGAGGGCCAAAGTGTGGGCATGCCTGCTCTAGGGCAGTGAAGGCAAACCTATGGCACGGGTGCCAAAGGTGGCCCTCGGAGCCCTTTCTCTGGGCACCCGACATCGCCCCTTCATAGCCACCTGTATTCAAGTTAAATTGCTGAATTGGCACTTTGCAAAAGAAATGAGTGGGTTTTGAATCGCAGTTTGGGCACTCGATCTCTAAAAGGTTCGCCATCACTGCTCTAGGGGATGGTGGAAGAGGGCCGAAGGTCTCGCCCCACCCCTCCTTTAGGGAGCCTTGTCCATCTTGCCTTGGGCCTCCCCGATTTTCTTGCTGCCTTCCGCCTTTCCCAGCATGGAGGTACATAAGAACAGCTTTGCCGGAATAGGCCACAGCTCATCCAGTCCAGCATTCTGTCTCACACAGCGGATCGCCATTTGCTTCAGGGTATTCCCCAGCAGATGTCTTCACCTGCTTACGATTCCCCGCAAATGGCATTGAGAGATCTCCCGCCTCTCTCTCTCCAACCCGGACCTTAGAATCATAGAATCCTAGAGTTGGAAGAGACCTCCAGGGCCATCCAGTCCAACCCCCTGCCATGCAGGAACCCCCATCACAATATTTCCGACAGATGGCCATCCAGCCTCTGCTTAAAAACCTCCAAAGAAGGAGACTCCGCCACCCTCCTTTGGGGCAGCCTCTTCCACTGCCGAACAGCTCTAACCGTCATGAAGTTCTTCCTAATGTTCAAATGGAATCTCTTCTCCTGTAGTTTGAAACCATTGCTCCAAATCCTAGTCTCTGAAGCCATGGAAAACAAACCAGTCCCTTCTTCAATGTGACGTCCTTCCACATATTTAAACATAGCCATCATATCCCCTCTCAAGGCCTTATTTTTGTCCTTAAGGCATCCATCCTTGTCCTCAGGACTGGTGGCGGGTGCTCCGAACCTGGAGGCCTCCGAGAGAAAACGGGGACACCGCTGGTCCAATCTGGATCCCTGCCTGAAGCAAAGGGGGTAGGACTTGATGACCCTTCGAGGTCCCTTCCAAATCCATGATTCTATGATCCGGTAGCTCCGTTTTATACCTGCCTGTGGTTTCCACTCTTTGCGATGCCCCATGATAAACCAGGAGCTCCTCAATTAGGACAGCTGCAAGAACTTCACCGCTAGAGACCAGTCCTTGCTATTTTAAGGCAGGGGAAGCGCAAATCAACGAAAAACTTCTTTTTAAGGGCCGGGGGGATAGTTCAAGTCCCCTCCTTTCCCCCTTCCTGGAAGAGACCTGCTTCCTCAGAAGCTGTCCGGGGGGAGTCACCGCCCCGTCTCTCTCTCTCTGTTCCTCCACGGCCTTTGGTTATTTTGATCTATTCTACCCATTAAGGGAGGATTGGCGTGACCACCGCGCTGAGTCGCTCCGGCGCCAGAACCTTGCGGGGCCACTTAAAACGGAGGATGCAATGACACCGGGGCGGCCCCGTCTGGACAACTTTCGTTCTTTCTGCTGAGTCTGTCATCATGGGACTCAATTAAGCCCGGGAAGTACGAGCGACTCCCGGTACAGAGGGAGAGCAGCCTGGCTGCTAACAGCTAACCTGAGACCATCAAACTGCCGGTTTAGGATCCGGCGAGGCCGTAGACACGCGTCCAGGCAGCAACCTCTGAACCCCATTGTCAGTCTTCCTTCTGCCTCCCAAACTGCCCCGTTGGCGCTTCTCTCGGAAAGGCAGAAGACCACGCGAGGGCAGATACCAGGTACAGGTCCAAGTTTCGCCTGTTTCCAAGACGAAACCTGACTCTAATTCAGCTACAATCTGGGGAACCGGGCCGGCGGCTATGTTTTGGGTCCCGTTTTGTCCCCACCGTGTTTGGGACGCTCCACGGGTGGGCCACACCTCTGGCCCGCCATCAGCCTCCGCCAACAGCCAACCCTCGGGGATGCTGGGTTTTGTTGTTCAGGCCTTTTGGAAGTGGTCAACCAAGAACCTCGGGGAAACCCAGGGTTATGGGATAGGCTTTTCGACCTTCGGTAAGGTGGTTCAAGAGACCTTGTCATAACCCGTGATTTTCCTCCTCTATGGATCTCGCGCTTAACGTTTCTTGCCAGCCCATCTCTTTCGAGGGCGAACTTGGGTGATGGGGTGTTGGTTTCACTTCCCCATCTTAGGAAAGTATCTTCAGAATTGTTTTGAACACGCGAGCAGGAATGACGCGAACTCCCTGCGTTTTTACTGAGTGTTTGCAATGTGACTGGCAGAACAAGACGTGTGCAAGTGGTAAATGAATTCAGCAGGATCTGTGCGAGGGAGACCGCTTTGCGACTGAGCCTCAAGCTAGACATTAAAGGCATGCACATTCCCTATAATAAAAACCCCGGTCACAAAATAAAGCACAATAAAGGGAAGACTCAAGCTGAGCAAAAGCATGTGCTGTGACAAACAGATGCTTTTTCCACTGTAGGGAGCACCCCTTCTTTAAACAGGCTAAGCGACATGTCTAATTTGATACTCCAGAACCAGCTTGACGTCAGAAAGCTCTGTGCCTAAGAACAAATTTAAATGCCTCTGTCACTGTGCCTACTGAGCTGTCCTGGCTCATTTTTAAAAAAATCATTATTAAATATTTATATGCTGCCTTTAAGGCACCACCTGCAGGCTGCCTAAGGAAATGAGATCGGAAACACGACTCCGTTGCGCCAGCCCTCTTCCAAGCTTCTTCCTTTTCTCCGCCATTCCCCTTTTCTCTCTTCTCGACTGCCCGTCTGGTTTGAGCCTTCAGCCAGAGATTACCCCGTTTCACTAATGGTGTGCGAGCTTTGAAAAATGGAAGGATCAGACTCTTTTAATATAAGGCAGTGATGGCGAACTTTTGGAGACCGAGTGCCCAAACTCCAATTCAAAACCCACTAATTTTTTTTTGCAAAGTGCCAATACAGTCATTTAACCTGTATACAGGTAGCTATGAAGGGGCGATCTCGGGTGCCGACAGAAAGGGCTCCGAGTGACACCTTTGGCACCCGTGCCGTAAGTTCACCATCACTGGTCTAGGGCCTTCTCGGCAGCTGCCCCCAGGTTGTGGCATGCCCTCCCAGGTGAGATCCGCCTGGCGCCAACACTGATGACATTTCGGCGCCAGGTAAAAACCTTTGAAAAATAGAAGGATCAGACTATTTTAATATAAGGTGTGGGAAGGAATGCTTTGTTTTTTAAAGGTGAGGAATGGGGCAAAAAAAAAATTGCAAACGAGGGATTAATCAATCAAGGCATTTTGCACACAGCAGGCAAATGATGCTGCTTTAGACCCGATGAGCTCCAGATTTTGAACTCGGCGCTTGCACCCAACCAACCACCCGTCTTCCCTTCTCCTCCCCTCGCCCATCTGTCTCCCCCCCCCCAGGTGCAAACCTACACGGACCACTACTGCAACAACACCACCGACAAGCGGATCCTGTTGATGTTCCTCAGCATCTGTAGCGAGCTGAACCGCCTGTGCCAGAGGCTGGAGACCCTCCATTCCGGAAACGCCACCACCAACGCTCTCTTGGAGAAATGCAAGACCCTGGTCAGCCCCAGCAACGATCTCAGCGCCATCCGAGCCAAGTAGGTCGTCCCGTTTCCACGGACCTCGCGACAACCCTTAGAGCAGGTGTGTCCAAAACTTCGGCCCTCCTGATGTTTTTTGGACTGCAACTCCCAGAATTCTAAGCTTAGATTGCCAATGGCAAAGGATCTGGAGGGCCAAAGTTTGGACATGGCTGATTTAAACCTTTGCCATTAGAGCCATAGAATCGTTGAACTGGAAGGGGCCTCAAAAGCCTTTGGGTCCACCCCCTCCCTCGCTCAATCTCATAAATCCAAACGGATCAGGCAGATAGTTGTCTAGATTTCTCTTAAAGGCACTGGAGAGTTCACCACCTCCAGCAGTAACCGGTTATACCGTCATACTGCTCTAATTATGACGTGCCCCTTTCACACACTGGGTTTTCACTCACTCGCTGCCACCACCAGATTCACTGGACACTTTTATGTATTTGAGAGTCACACCAAGTAATGTAGTTTTAAAACAAACACGAAACATTTATCGGTTTGCAATTAGATGATCGGACAGGCGCTCCAGAATGGTGTCAGCTGAAAGGTTCAGGAAAAATATCCTATTGTGGAAATACAGAAAGGGGGGGGGTTCAATGATTTAAACCCAGCATATCCAAACTTTGTCTCTCCTGATGTTTTGGACCGCAACTCCCAGAATTCTAAGCTTAGATGGCCAATGACAAAGGACTGTGGGAGTTGCGGTCCAAAACATCTGGAGGGCTGAAGTTTGGGCATGCCTGCCTGAGAGCTTTTTGGTGTGTGTGTAGGGGGGGGGGTTGAGTTGCTTGTTTGGCACACAAATGGCTGCCATCCCCGAGATTGTGACTGGGGGTGGGTGGGGGGCTGTTCTGCGGATCCTCCGCTCATCCAGAGCAGTTTTCCAGGACACGCCATGGGATCCAGGCAGGCTTGGTTGATCCCTTGTTTTGCCCCGAGGGCGAAATCCGTTTCTGCTACAGCAGTGGTGGCCAAACTTTGGCCCTCCAGATGTTTTGGACCACAACTCCCACAGTCCTTTGTCATTGGCAATGCAGGCTTGGAACTCTGGGAGTTGTGGTCCAAAAAATCTGGAGGGCCGAAGGTTGGCCACCACTGTGCTAGAGGAAAACTTCCGGTTGGATCCAGCCCTCCTTAAATACAAATTACAAAGAAAGCCTGAGGAAATTGTTTCCGTAACGTTCAGGGCCAAGCTCCATTCCAGTGTGTGCTTCAGCCATGCGACCCCAAAATACGGGTATATTTCAACCTAAAGCGGCTGCAGCTGATCCTTAATCCGTACGAGAAGCAATCCAATAATTTAAAGCAGTAGTTCTTAACCTTTGGGTCCCCAGATGTTCCTGGACTGCAACTCCCAGAAGTCTTCATCATTAGCTGAGCTGGCCAGGATTTCTGGGAGTTGCCGTCCAGGAACATCTGGGGACCCACCGATCGAGAACCACTGAAAGGAGAGGCAGAAATACCCCACGGGTTTCCACTTCCCGACTCCTGGGGACAAGAGTGTACTGAATTGCCCCATGGGTCAATCACATCCTGCATCAATAATCTCCTTCCCTCTCCTTCCTGTCCGCCCAGGGGGAACCCACCCTCAGTGGACTAAGGCTTCCGAAAACTGTCGGCTGCAAAGTCGGCAGCTCGGCGGTTCGAATCCCGGGTGCTGCCACGCAGCGGAGCGAGCTCCCGCCGATCACCCCAGCTCCTGCCAGCCTAGCCGTTCGAAAGCATGTCAATGCCAAGTAGATAAATAGGGACCGCCGTAAAAAAGCGGGAAGGTAAAACCGTGTTTCCTTGCAGCCACGCCGGCCACGTGGCCACGGACTTGCACAACGCTGGCTGGCTCTTTGGCCCGAAGACGGAGATGAGCACCGCCCCGAGAGTCGGACACGACTTAGCACGCATGTGCGCAGGGGGGAAACCTTTAACCTTTTTGACCCCAACAGGTACCCCCACGACGTGGTAAACCACCTCAGCTGCGACGAGGCCCGGAACCACTACGGCGGCGTCGTGAGCCTCATCCCCGTGGTCCTTGACTGCATGAAGGAGTGGGTGGCTCATAGCGAGAAGCTTCCTCGGCAAATGCTGCAGAACGTGAGTGCCCGGAGGGCGGCCATCTACCATCAGCCCGACCGGCCCAACCAGCACACGATAGGCGTCCACCACGGCCAGCCCACTTTCGTCACCGAGGCCTCTCAGACCTCGCTGAGCCGGACGGAGAAAGCCAGGGCGAGGGAGGAGCAGAGGCGGGAGGTTAAACTTAAGCAGCTGGGCGGCCTGGGGAGGGCCATACGGAAGCTTCTGGACGGGCCTTGGAAGCCGCCGGGCAAAAACGCTTTTTAGAGGGGGGCAAAGAGAGAGAGAGAGAGAGAGAGAGAGAGAGAGAGAGAGAGAGAGAGAGAGAAGAGACCAAGACAGAAACCAACCGACCCACACACTCACGTGCACGGCATCTGGCAATTAAAACATCGTCTCCCTTTCGTTTTGCCTCACTTATGCCCTTTTGCTGGAAAAAGAGTCCAACAAACAAACAAACAAACAAACACACAACCCAAACACCAAAGGAGGGGGGACGTTACTGGGACAGCCCGATCCGAAGCAGCTGTACCCCCCCCAAGGCCTTTTCCACGGACGGACAACCTCTGGTTGCCCTCCAAGGCTCAAGGTGTGTGGACGGCGGGTTGGTTTTATTTTTATTTTTTTAAGCCTAGCTTTCAAGGAGGGGAACCTTAAGACCACCCGGGCAGCTCCACCGAGGCCAACGTGCTCGAGGACCAGACTTCCCAACCCAGGCGGGTAGGGATCATGGGATCTGTAGTCCCCAAAAGCCATCTTTCCAGGCGGCAGTCTGTTCAGAGATTTAATTACAGCGGGCTGCCAGGCAGGTGGTTCTCCATGGCTCCACGCTGTGAGATAATGCCTTGGGTGTTTTTGTTTTTGTTTTAACCTAGCGCAGTGACGGCGAACCTTTTAGAGACCGAGCGCCCAAGCTGCGATTCCAAAACCCGCGAATTATTCGCAAAGTGCCAAGACGGCCATTTAACCTGAATCCAGGTGGGCTGTGAAGGGGTGATGTCGGGTGCTCGCAGAAAGGACTCCCTTTGAGGGCCACCGTTGGCACCCGTGCCGTAGGTTCGCCGACACTAACCTAGGGGAAGTGGGTACCGGTAAAAGGGACCCTGACATTTTCCCAGGTGAAAACATTGGGCTATTTCAGACTTGACCAAGGGTTAAAAACCCAGTGTGGGCAAACGGCAAGAAATTATTTGGGCTGAGTTTGCCTCGCAATTAAAAAGTCGAATACCCTGGTCAGGAGAAGAGAGAGAGAGAGAGAGAGAGAGAGAGAGAAACACCTCCAATTCTGTGCCAGCCCATTCCTCAGGCCACAAATTCGTGGCAAAATTAGGAATTTTGCAGACGGGGCAGCTGTTCCGGCTATCTCCCACGTCAACAGCGCCTGAGGAGGAAGAGAAACATTGGGGGAGAGTAAAAGTTGATCACCTAACTCTTGTCCGCACACCGCTTGAGTCCTTGGTTCTGACCTCCTCCTTTTCCCCTCCCCACAGGATACTTAGCACCTGCCTCTCTGTCTTTTTTTGCCTCCTCTCGGACGATGCTTCTCTGAATAAAGCCGTTTCCCCCCGTGCACGTATGGCTCGTTGCTAGAGTTCCACAATCACTTTTGGGACGGTTACGTTGAGGCCGGGGGACGAACGGGGCAGATTAAAACGGCTTGCTTTGGGACTTCTTGTCAAGACCCTCTGCAGTTTGAAGCTTTAACCTTTAAACTGTTTTCCTTTTGGGGAGGGGGGGGACCCAACGTAAGAGCAGCCTTGCTGGAACAGACCACAGCCCATCCAGTCCAGCGTTCTGTCTCACACAGCGGCTCGCCGTTTGCTTCAGGGTATTCCCAGCAGGTGTCTTCCCCCTGCTTACGATTCCCCGCAAATGGCATTGAGAGATCTCCTGCCTCTCTCTCCAACCCTGGAGGTTGTCCTTATAGGCATCCATCAGGATAGCCATTGGATACCCTTGTTCTCCATGAACTTGTCCAATCCGTTCTTAAAGCTGTCAAGGCTGACAGCGGTCACCACTTCTATTGGCAGGGAGTTCCACAGACCTCTGACCCTCTGGCTGAAAGAGTACTTTCTCTTATTTGTTTGAGATCTAGCACTCAAACGTTTCATGGAGTGCCCCCTAGTTCTAGTGTGGTGCGATAGGGAAAACAGTTTTTCCTTATCTAGTTTGTCCACGCCGCGTAGGATTTTATAAACTTCAATCAGGTCCCCTCTTAGGCGCCGTCGTTCAAGCGTGAAGAGGCCCAGCCGTTGGCAGCCTCAGATGGTCAGGAAGGTGTTCCAGTCCCCCGAATCATTCTGCTTGCCCTCCTCTGAACTTTTCCCCATTTCCATAATATCCTTCTGGAGGTCTGGTGACCAGAACTGGACACAATACTCCAGAATGGGGCCTCACCACGGATTTATAAAGAGTCAAAATGACACTTGCTGACCCAAAACATCTTTCCTTTTCCCCCTTAGGGAAATCTTCCTTCGGGAAGACGGGCGGTATATAAGCCCAATAAATAAATAAAGAAATAAATAAAATAAACTGTACTGCTTTCGTCGAAACACCTTGGGAAACCAGTGGGGGACGGGAAGATGCGGGTTTTAGTCAGGATCTGTGCAGGTGCATTGGGCCAGTTTCTTCCCGGCATACAAAAGAGTGCACAGAATAGCTGAGTGGGAAAGGGGTGTGTGTGTCTTAAGGCCGTTGAGTCCAACTCCCTGCTTAAGGCAGGAATCCTCATCAAACTAGACCGGGTGGACCAATTTTCTCTTGATGGCCTCCAGCGCTGGAGAGTTTGCCACTTCCCGAGGTCAACGGTTCCATGGTTGTACTGCTCTAACAGTTAGAAAGTTTTTTTCCTGTTATCTGGATTTCTGTAAACTTGAGTCTACCGTGAACGTGTCCTGCACTCAGGGATGATGGAGGACAAATCCTGCCCCTCCTCTGTAGGTCCATCTTTCAAAGGATACCCTGTCTGTGTTTTCTCAAGGCTAAAAGAAAACCGAAGGGAGAGATATAAAACAACCATGGACAGTAGGACCCCCGTATCCACAGATTCATTATCCACGGATTCAGTTATCCACGGTTGGCAGAGGAAAAAAAATGTAAATATTTCAGCAGCCACAAAGCAAGCTATTGCCACAAACAGCAGCTGTAAAGCAAGCCACTGTCTCAAAACAGCAGTCATAAAGCAAGCTACTGTCAGGAAACAGCAGTTTGGGGGTGGGTGGGTGGGCAGGCGTTCTCTCTTACCCACGGTTTTCATTATCCACGGGAAGGCCTGGAACCAATCCCCAGCAGATACCGGGATCCTACTGTACCGTCAAGTCAATCCTGAACTTACGGAAACTCTTTCCAGGTGAGGAACACTCCGATGTAGTTTAGGATTCCCTTCTTCTGGGGAAATAGCCTGGGAGTGTGCAAGTTCTTGACAGTATGCAATTCAATGCCCAGCACCTCTTAGAGAGGGAGGATTTGAACTGCCCTGCATCCTCTGGGGCACCCCAAAACCAAATTATTATAACCAGAAAGTCTCGGTTATAGTACGAAGACTGCAGAAGGCAAAAGTTCTGGCTTATACAGAAACTGAATTATACAGGCTCAAGTTTTCTTTCCTTTAAAATTAATTTAAAAAAAAAACTATTCCTTACTACTGACAACCAAGTAATAAAATGCACAGAGAGGGCTTGGGATTCTTTTTTTTTTTCTACATCCAGGCAGTGAAGTAAATGAATAATTGAGCCTTTTCAACCCTCAGCCCCGGCTCTTACAGCCTAAAATGTTTATTATTTATGGTGGTGGTTTATGGAACTACCAACGTATTCTGCTTAGCACTAGAAAGTGTGGAAGGTAATTTATTTTTCTCTTTTGCTCTCTTGCCAGCTTCCTTTCTCTGAGAGAATACATATTTAATCATTTTGATCCAGGTGCGAGAACATCCCCCTTGAATATTAACAGCAGGATGGAAGCATCCTTTTTGAAAATAATAATAAAAATAACATTTCTTTTAGAGTGATAAGTTTCTTCGGTGTCATATGGACCTAGTTTTCTTGTGGCCAGAATTTTATTTAAAAAAAAAAAAGACACGAAATATGTTATGGAATAATCTCAACACAGATATATATTAACCACTAATGACATTTGGTTTTAATAGTCATTATTCTCAATACAGCCATCTGGAAGTATAAATGAAGTCTGCGCCTACCTTCATTGTAAGAGGGCCTTTCCAGCAGATCAGCTGAGCTATTTTAAATCCAATTAAGTTGGAACCCCTTATCCGCGGGATCAGCATCTGCGGATTCAATTATCCAGTCTGAAAATATTAAAATAACCCCCCCCCCAAAAAAATAGGTATTTAACAATGAAGTTGCCAGAATCGACCACTAGAGACCATTTTATATACAGGTATAGGGTTTGCCAAGTAATTTCCATAATGTCATTACCACAACGGGCCATTAGACGGAGCCAGAGACCATGTTATATATAGGGTTCACCAAGCATGTTTCACGGTGTCATTGCCACAACGGGCCACTAGGAGGCGCCAGAGACCATGTTATATATAGGGTTCGCCCAGTATTTTTCATTTCATTACTACAACGGGCCTTTAGGCAGCACCAGAGACCATAATATGTTTGTACTGGCTGTGAAGTCCTGTTCCACATTTTTCAGCGTCTAGAAATGGGGATTGTGCTATATATAGCAGGAGGGATGGGATGACAAGTGGCCTCAATCGGTTAAGCAAAATGAATCCTAGATGGCATTCCATCTTGCTACATACCTAGGCCCCTGAGTTATGAACTAAGGCATAAACGGACCCACTCCAAACTCTTGAAAATGCCTCATTTCCTGAATTCTGAGGTCACTGAATCTTAAAACAATTCCAACAACAGCCATGTAGACTCCAGGGGCCCATCATGGAACCAAGAAACACCTTTACTTAGGAGAGCGTGACCTAAATCTGTGGGTTTCGCTTCAAAGACTGCAGCATGCAAGCAGATATCCAGCCGACCGGGCATCCCTGCTTTTCAGAGAGGAGAGAAGCCACCTAAGGAGGAGGAAGAAGAAAACACCAACAGATGGTGACGGTTTTTCCTTCGAAAAACACGCAAAGAAAATGTCCGTCACACTTAACGGCCAATCCAGAGATTCATCGCCCATTGTTACATTGCTGGTGAAAGCACACTGTATTACCTTAATATTTATGAACTCCACGTGTTACCTTTTCTCAAATGCATCTCGCTCACGTTCTACGCTCAAAAACGCCAAAGCACAGGGGCGGTATAATTTTAAACCCCTTCGCAGGAGGGATGAGAAGTGTATCGGATGGCAGATACCACTGGGCCGCAAGTTCCCACCTGCCCTGGAAAGGCTGGCCGACACTGTAAATTAGGACCCTGCTATCCACAGAATCAGTATCCACTTATCGGGTATCTTACAATGCTCAAGAAATTCCACCAGAAATAGATGTTTAACAGGACTGGCCAACCAGAGAGAGCCAGGGACCATGCAATCTACAGCGCTGGATACTTCCATATTTTCAAGCATCCACCGCAAATACCACGGTCCTGCCACATTTACCTTAGCTGTCTGGTATCACCGCTCTCCCGAAAGCTGGGTCTTTGGTCTCCGCGGCATGAATACGAGACAAACTGCAAAACAATACGTTGTTTCTTTATTTTGTTCACAGTTAAACACAAGCAAACGGCCTTTGACATATTAGAACATTCCAGTTAGGAGCAGCCGACGCCCTCGCATTTTGGTTTTGGTTTTCCAAGTCCTCTCTTAAGACTGTACCATTTCATCTTACCATTTCATACTTATGGCATTCGGTTTCGTTTTAAAGTCAATTATTTTGTTTCAATCACACGAAGACAGAGGCAGGAAACCGCGTCAACCTTTTTTGACACAAGAGCTTGTCTTTTTCCAAATTTAACTAAAAGCGGTCAGTTTAAAAAAAAAAGAAAGAAAGAAAGAAACGCTTCCAGCTTTACCGATGAGATCTTTTTTCACAACAAACCGTAGGCGTTTGCTGTGGACGTTACCTCCATGATTCCAAAAATGAGAGAGAGAGAAGCTTCTCCGAACAGATTTTTTTCCTTTGCAAATTTCTACGGCTTGTCTGGGGGTTGGAGTCGGGAGAATCAAGAGAAGGGGGTGCCCCTTTTTCTGAGCGGGAAAAGGAACGCCCGAAGTCACATCAACATCGGGAACTTTGGCCAAAAAAGGAAGGGGGGGGGAAGCCCTGTGTTGCAAGAGAATGAGGCGACGGAAGCCTCGATCATGTTTCCGCTACAGAATGAGCTGGTCCTTTGGAGGGGAGAGGAAGGGGGATTGCTGGCGGCGGCGGCGACTGCTTTATACCCCCCGAGATCTAGTCTCGAGACACCCAGCAGAACAAAATAACACCTGCAATACTGTAGAGAGCAGAAGGAGTTGAATTTCTAAATGCAATTTTGCATACAAATGATCTCCCTTCCTCTTTTTTTTTTAAAAAAGTAGCGTATTAGGGAAACTTAGATCTCCTTCAGCAAACCCACCGTGATGCCGACTGACTTGCAAGCAAGAAGGTCGGGCGCAAGTTTCGATGCCGGGGAAAAGCCACTCCTACTCCGTCTGCCGTCTTTCGCCTGCCACCGTGAATTCACACGCAACAGCCTGCACCTTCAGCGCCTATTTCCCAAGACTTATAAACGTCCTCTATGCCTCTCCCCCGAACACACCAGCCTTGACTCCCCTAACGTTTCAGAAAAGGGCCTGACGGGAGATCCCTGAAAGCCGGCCGCGTTAGAAATGTGACCAAGAACACTGGAAGGGAAACAGGACGAAGGGTTTGGGCCACGTGGATCTCTCGGCAGCAGCATCTCAGACCTGACGAGTTATCCGTCGCCGGGAAGGTGATATCCTAGCAATTAAGAAGGGCGGGGAGGAGCCCGCGGCAAGGATCAAGACAGAAGTACGGGTCACGGCGAAGAAGCGGATTTTATGGACAAGATCCTGACATTCGCGCCTTTTCCAAGGACGGGGCAGAGAATGCTGGCGAAAGAAAGCATGTGCAATGCAGAAATTAATTCACTTTCAGGAGGGCTGAAGCTGGGGGGGAATCGGAAGCATCCGGCTGCTGTTCCGTTCCCGGGGGGGGGGGCAGGAACGCACCACTTTCCCGCCACGCACGCGGGCACCCTCTCTAAAACGTCGTCTCTTTTTCAAAGCACACCCTTTTACGCTGGAAAAGGACAAATCTGATTTCAAAACCCAACCCCCCGCCCACGGCCGAGTCGCCATACGGCGGAAACCTTACCCGCCGGATCGACGGCTAGGCAGCCACCAAAAGAGGTACAGAGCACTCGTTTGGAGCAGAAAGACATGGGCGAGTTCCCTTCTGAAAAAAAAAAAAAAAAGGATGCAAAGGCCACACTGAAGGAGCCGTCTGTAGCTTATAAGAAAATAGCTTTCTCAAAAAAGGGGGGGGGATTTTCAGACATCCAAGAACCATTTCAAAATGCAGCTTCTGAACCCCTCCCCAAAAAAACCACTCTTAAGAGGAATTCTCATTTCTTTAGGAGTCAGTTCAGAACCAGCTTATCGGATATATTTTTTTTTAAAGGGAGGGCGTGGGGTGAAGGGAAATGGCTGTAGTGTTTCCATAAGAGACCGTCTTCTGGGTCTCCATCTGAAAAGTTCCAGTTTTGGAGAGTTCCTGCGTCAGAAGTTGGTTCACGCCGGGAAATGTTAAGGACAGCACCGGCCAAGGATGCAGGGCGGGCGGGCGGGGGAGGGGAGGGAAAAGTGTGGTTTTTAACACTGCCGGGCCCCATTTATCGCCCCTCCTCGTGAGACCCAAGCCGGTCCTATTCAAAACGAGGCAGGAAGGGGGTCAGGAGGAACGTCAGAGGAAAGCAAACACGGCGTCCGAGGGGCCAGCGTTTTAACAAGGTGAAAGTGTTTTATTTCAGATGAAGACCGGCAACCCCCCAAAGTCACCTATTGGGGAGCCGTGGGGGGGGATTTAAGGTTCACCTTCCACCGGGCACATCAGCATCCCTCGGGCAGAGAGGTTCTAGCCCCATATTGCACACAGGTCCACTGCAGGCAACCTCTGAGAGAGAGAGAGAGAGGGAGAGAGAGAGAGAGAGAGAGAGAGAGAGAGAGAGAAAGGCGTGAACAAGGGGTAGAAAAAGAGAGATATCAGGAGAAAAAGCCCGACTCTGTCCGATTCAACACCTCCGAGGTGGGCTCTCCCAAAGGGACAGAAGTGTGGGAAGAAGGATTAAGGCAGGCATGTCCAAACTTCGGCCCTCCTGATGTTTTGGACCACAACTCCCAGAATTCCAGGCCTGTATTTCCAATGGCAAAGGGTCGTGGGAGTTGTGGTCAAAACGTCTGGAGGGCCAAAGTTTGGACGCGCCCTGGATTAAGGGGTTGGAAGACTACAATCACTGGCTGCTTCTGGACCATCAAAACCCGCCCCCGCGCTCCTCAGAACGACCCAAGCGGTCCGGCTTGGCTTCCGTCGTGCCGAATGCGTCGGAACGACGACAGCGACAAAAACAACCTGGCCGCTTTTAGTCAAACCGCCTGCGCTCCACGCCTCCGTGGCTCGGTGCCACGAATACGAAAAGTTAACACTGCTTCCGGTCCTCTTTAGCTATGCCCATGATGCGATTCGTTGTAGTCCATTATACGGAGCTGCCCCACGCTGCTTTCTTGATTCCTGGCGGGAGGGGGAACCTCCGGGGGTGGGAGGACCTTGGCTTCCAGGCCGGGGTCTTGACACAGTCCCCCTTTCAAAGGGTCGCAAAGGCCGTCGGAGTCCCTGCCGTCGACCTCACCCTGGCTCTCGCTCTTGTTCCGAAACAGTTCCCGCGCCTTCATGCCCAGGAAACTCTCCGAGCTGGGGAAGGAGCCCACCGTCAGCGGTACGCCGCCACCGCCGCCGCTCACGCCGCCGCCGCTGCCGCCGGGGGAGGTCTCCAGGAGAGCCGAAACCTCCCAGCGGTTGCTGAGCGGCCCGGATCTCGGCCCGGAGGACGGCTTTTCAGGGGTGGAGGCGTCGCTGCTTCCGCCGCTGCCGCCGTTCCCCCGAGCGCCGGGAGGTTTGGTCTCGCCGTTCCGGTCGGCCACTTCCTCGCCGCTTCCCGCCGCGGAGTCCGGGTCGCCTTCGTGCGTGCCGGCCAGCCTGTGGCAGGGACGAGAGGCACACGGAGAAGGGGAGGAGTCACTAAACAGGGACGGCAAGCCAGATTGGCTTGACAGGGGCCTTGAGGTCACACCGTCCCCGTCTCCCCACCCCCACCACCGTCTTAAACCAGGCATGTCCAAACTTTTGGCCCTCTGGATGTTTTGGACCGCAACTCCCAGAATTCCAGGCCTGTGTTTCCAATGGCAAAGGACGGTGGGAGTTGTGGTCCGAAACATCTGGAGGGCCGAAGTTTGGACATGCCTGTCTTAAATATTAAAGACTCAAAGGGGAAAGGATCCATTTCTGGCACCGTAATGCGAATCAGCAGAGTAACAGGTAGGGGAAACCGCTTCGGACATCTCCCCCATGGGACCTGCTCGGGGTTTCCGACTACAAACCCCATCAGCGCTTGACAGATTGGAGATCAGAGGCAGCAAGGGCAGGGGAGCCCCACCATCCGCGCCCGTTCCAGGTGATCTCTGCTCACCCATCTCCCGGCGGGCACGGCGAGCATTCAAACCCACTGCCCTGAACGCTGCAGGCGGGGGACTCCCTCAGAAGTAGCACCTCCTCTCCGAGTGAGAGAAAAGCCTTCGGGAGAGATGCTCGTGGGCTACAGCCCACCAAGGCCGCCCCAGACGGCTTAAAAGAGAAACGAGCCGCCTCCAACCTCTACAAGAGCCCTGCTGAAGGGCAGAGAGCCACCCTAGAGAATGGATTCTATAGATCAAACGCGGCCTCTTCGTTTCCTTCTAAAACATGAACACACATCCTCAACCCCCCTCTTACCTTCCTTCTGTTGTGCCGGCCGCCTCCATTTGATCCTCTTCCATGTCCTTCAACCATCTGTGGTTCTCCAGGCGACCGTACAGCTCCAGAATCCTCAGCTCGAAGGCCTGCGTGATCTTTTTTTGCCCCTTGTACCGGCTTTCCACTGCCTCGAGCTGGCCCCTGAAACAAAACCAGGTCTGTGAAAACCCTTCGCTGTGCTCTGTTCGTTCCCTTTTCTCCGAAAGGCCTCTCTCTGGGCAGAGCGCAGGAAAGGTACATTTCGCGGCAACGGCATCTCCTTTGTACAAAGTCTCGCGCTCAGCTGGACAGCTGCTGATCGGGAGCGGAGCTTTCGAAGCCGAGTCTGCTCTGCGGTCCCCAAAATGTTTTTTTTAGGGGGGGGCGGCGGCGAAGGGGTTGGCCAAGGGGAGGTGGAAAAAAACAAAACAGGGAACAACCTGGCTTTTAGCTTCACATCCTCCAAGTACTTCTTCTGCTCCAGCAAGAGGTGGTCTCTCTTGGCCAGCTGCGATTCCAGTTCAATGATCCGCCTCTGAGACGCTTCCAGCTGCTGACTCTGCTGCCGGACGCAACATTTGGCACGCTCCAGCTCTTTGCGAAAGGCCGTTTGCATGACCTCTACTTCCTGAAGGGTCAGGGGAGGAGGGGGAAATACCACAGGCTCTCTTACAAACAGAGACCAAGAAGGAGAATAGAACGAGCAGTCGGGCGGAACCGCTCGGGGTCCGGTTAGCGATGGAACGGCCCCTGGCCGTTCAAGATCAGATATTACCCGTTTCGAGTTCTAACTCTCGCCCTGGATACCGGAAGAGAAATAATCACCCGTGGAAGACTGGACTGGAACCCACTCCAGTTTCCTCTCCCCCGGCGTGTCATTCGAGGAATCCATTTGTGTGGGGGGATTCCATCCCCCCCATATTTCTGAGCCCCAAAATTGGCCAACACAGAGAAGCAGCTGAAAGCCGGGGGGTTTCTGCATGGCCTGCATTTCCCAGCCACCCCCAGGGCCGAGCAGGTACCGGATGTGCGGAGCTAAGCTCAAGGAAGACACCCAAACAGGATGGCAAGGACGTCCAGTAAAACAGGATGGCAAGGCCAAAGGATATCAGGACACATCAGGGCCAGCGACTCTGTGACCCTTGACCCCCACAGCTTCCTTTCCTGGGGTCTTCATCAATAACAAGCCAATATGGTCCTACAGAGAGGCATGCATTTCCCCTCCCACTGAGGGGATGGATTTCCTCTGCCATCATCTGCCATTGTGTAATTGTTCTGCTCTTATTAATAAAGCCTGGTCTCTCAGGCAGCATTATCAGCTCACACACACACACACACACACACACACACACACACACACACACACACACACACACACACACACACACACACTCCAGAAGGTTATAAACACTGCTGAGAGGATAGTGGGCTGTCCTCTACCTCCTTTGGAAGAATTATACAACTCCAGATGCTTAAGGAAGACATCTAGAATTCTGAGAGACCCTTCGCATCCTGCCCACCAATTTTTTGAACTGTTGCCGTCTGGCAGGAGATATAGGACTCTTAGGTCAAGGACAAATAGACTAAAGAACCGTTTTTATCTCAGAGCGGTATCCAAGTTAAACGCGACGGTTTTAGCACCATCCTAATCAGTTTTTAAGTAGTGTTTTAAATTTTGTAATCGATTTTAAGAGTTTTTAATATCTTGTATGGTGTTTTATGTGTTTTGTATGGTTCCTTGTTTAGAGTGTGTAGTGGAACAGCACTCTAATTTCGTTGTGCATATTTTGCATATGCATAATGACAATAAAACTCTATTCTATTCTATTCTATTCTATTCTATTCTATTCTATTCTATTCTATTCACACATCCACGCACGCAGCCCAGAGAGAGAGAGAGAGAGAGAGAGAGACAGATGCTGCCTGAAGACCCGACGTTTGCACCCCGAAACTCTGTGTCCGCGTAATCCATAATGCAACACATTTGCTCCTCAGAGAAGATTCCCCACCCACCCCACCCCGGGCTGTACAGGAGCATCATGGGCGGCGTGACATCCGCCCGCGCACGAGAGAGGAGGACCTACCTTTGTGGTGTCCGCGTGCCGGTGCTGAAGCTGCTCCAAATACAGCTCGTTGACCTCTCCGAGGACCAGCAGCTGCCTGTTCAAGAATTCCATCTGCTGCTGGACCGACTCACTGTTAGAAAGCTGAGGGAGGTGTGGAAGCAAGACATTAGTACAGAAATAAAAAAAAGATGAATGGAAAAGAATCTGGAACATGAGGATCTTGCGTTCATTATCCGTTAGAATAAAAGAAAATTATTTTAAAACAATTTTAAGATGGTATATGACACCAGCCAGACTGAATAGAATAAATTCAAGATATTCTAAGTTTTGCTGGAAATGTGAAAAAAAGATTGACACCTATATTCATCTTTGGTGGGAATGTGAAATAGTTCAAAAGTTTTGGCAACAGATCTTCGGTGAGATAAAAGAAATACTACAAGCTGTTATTAAACGTAAGCCAGAAATTAGGCTATTATCACTACCACTTACTAATGAATATGATATAAAAACAAAAGAATTAATAGCAAATTTTATGACAGCAGCAAGACTGATTATAGCTAAAAATTGGAAACTGAAATTAGATTTTAAAATTGCCGACTGGTATAAGGAAGTGTGGGATATAGCTTTAAATGACAAATTGTCCTGTAGTACAAAAGTTTTGCGAGGGGAAATGAGCAAGGATATATTTTATGATATTTGGGGAAAATTTATAGATTATGTACTATTAAAAGGGAAAGGGATACAACCGTCATACAATCCAACACAGTTCTGGAGAAAAGGACTCTAAGAAGACAACTAGGAAAAAAAAAAAGAAGATGAAGAAGGAAGAGAAGATAAAGGAACACAGGATCGTCCCGTGGGGGGAGGGTGCACTTTGTAGTGTTGTAATATTTTTGTTTATTGTATTATTTATTGTATGTTTATTTTTAAATAAAAAATTAAAAAAGAAAGCAAGCTGAGGGACAGGCAGAGGTGTGAGGCCACACGTGTCAGAAACAGGAAGCGCCCGATTCCATTCGACATCCCATCCAGCCCTACCCTGGAGACCGGCTGGGTCCGTTTTACAGCGAGAGAATATTAATTAATTTATTTATTATAAAAATTTCTATCCCGCCCATTTTCCCGTAGGAACTCTGGGCGGCTCACAGTCGGCCGATCAATTTGGCCGAGACAAAACAACAACTTGAACAGACTCCACAAGAAATTAAAGCAACGTTCGCACCCTTGGCGAAAACATCAGAGACTAGACTAACTTAAACAGATGGGGGGGGGGCTAAACTAGGTCACCCAAGACCTCGCGAAACAGCAATGTTTTTAAAGCTCTGCGAAAGGCCGTCAGGGACGCTGCAGAGCGCACTTCGCTAGGAAGATGGTTCCAGAGAGTTGGGGCGGCCACTGAGAAGGCCCGGTTCCTGGCGGAAGTTTTCCACCAATATCAAAATCATTCTGCACTTTTTAGATCCCTTTGTGTGAAGCACAGACCCGACGCAGAGCGTTGGCGCAAGAAACTCACCTTTCGTCGTCGTCCTTCGCAGGACGGAAATTTAGCTACTAGCTCTTCAAGAGGACGGAGGAACCCCCCTCGGGCCAACGCGGCGCTTACCTTTTGAGAAACCTGACTCAGGAGAAGCTCCGTATGACACACTTTGTTGCTGGCCTTCTTCAAATCCAGCCGGAGGTCTGCAATCGTGTTGTGGCACTCTTCCAGCCTGGTCTGTGTGTGGGGGGGGAAAGAGCCAAGCTGGTTAGAGGCTACCGACCGAGTTTGGAGGAAAAACGGGCGACCGGAACAGGACGAAGCCGCTGACTACGCCCCAAGGACCCTCTGGAGACCCACCACTGAGTCGAGGAGTTTGGTCTCCAGCTTGCGCTGATGCAGACCAAAATTCAATTTTCGTCCAAGTTGCTGCTGCAATCCTGCCAAGTCACGTCCAAGTATGTGCTTTTGGGAACCATGTGAGAGAAGGGCAACTTTTTTCAGGGAGTTTCCAGAAGGGGTTTCCCCCATTCTGGGAGTGACCTTGTTTTCCCGGTTCTGGGAGTGACCGAGGCCCCCTCGGCGGGCTCTTCTCCCAGGAGGCCCAGCCGGGAATCAAACTCCCAACCTCCAGCTCGGCAGCCAGAGACTTAAACCGCTGAGCGATCTAGACAGCTCCCGAGTACACAAAACACTCCCAAGCATACCTCAGAATCTTATTTGGAGAGGCTGCCTCCCAAACGCATCGGCTCTCACTCCCTGACGGGTCAAGGAGTTTAAGCGGCGAACGACGGAGAACCCAGACGGCGGACATTCCCGCCATCCCCTGGCTTTCCTGGAGGGGAGCCACTCCGTTTCTCATTTTGGTTTGCGGACACAGCTGCCGGTCGTACCTTCAGTTCCCGGCTCTGGTTGTAATAGTCCTCCCGCTCGTGCTGCAGCTGGCGGATCTGGCTGTGGAGCTGGGACACCACCCGGTCGTGTTCCTCCTGGAACTTGCGGTTCTTGGCTTGCTCCTTCTGCAGGCTGAGCTTGAAAGCCTGGATGTCCTTCTCCTGCAGCCTCAGCTGGTCTTTCTGTCCAAGAGGAGAAGTGAGCAGTCAAAGCACAATAGACCAGGGCAGAACCCCACCACCGCCACCACCACCACCGCCACCGCCACCGAGCTCTCTCCAAGGTCCTCACCCACCATAGCGGCGTTGTGCTCCTCCAGGGCGGTGGCTTTGATGACTTTCCGCAGAAGACGCCGGTTGCGGAGCGCGTGCTGCTGCCGCTTGAAACGTTCGTACAGGAGCTGGTTGTGCAGCAGGTGGAGCTGGTTCCGCAGGGTGTGGATCTCGTCCGAAGGAGGGGAACCTGCACGGAGAGCGGGAGAGAGAGATGGTGGTGTGGGGGAGAAGGTGATGCATCAACCGACTCAGGACCGCAACACTGCAAACGTGGGGCGGGGGCGAGGGGGGCAGGACCCCAAAACGCCGCCACGGCATCAGGCATGGTTGTAGTGTCATCGGCTGTGTATTGATTACTACATCGTTAAAGCCGTTAGTGACTAATTTTGCGGTAGGAGACTATATCGTTAGCGATCCCCTCCCGTTAATTCTACAGCTTAATTTCGAAAATTCTCAGGCCCGTTCCATCAGTCAGCCCCTCCATGGTTTTAGAAACTCCTCTAAAATTATCTTGGAACAAGCTTTCCTCCCAGAAACTCCAACGTGTCTTGAATGCAAACATTTGCATTGCCTTTAGATCCAATATTATGTCCCAGGATGATCCTGTTCTCAAATCTTATGTTCATTTGGTCGCTGACATTGTATCTCAGCTAGGACACCCACCTTCTTCTAAGTCCCAGGTCCTTCTCCTTCAATAGGAGTTGGTTTGACAAGGAGTTCAGGACACTGAAATCCAACATCAGGGTGATTTATAGGGAATACGGCTCAAGTCTAATTCAACAATGACTTGGATTTCATTGCTTCTGCCGTTCCTAATGGTTATAGGCCTCTGGATACAGAAGCAGAGGCCAGGAGTGTAAATTTCCCACTGGGGCCTCCTTGACAGGAGCTGGACTCTATGTTCCGTAGTGCACCTTCCATCTCTGTGTGTGTGTGTGTGTGTTTGTGTGTGTGCGTGCGTGCGTGCTTTGGATCAGTCTGTAGACTTCATGGATGCCGTAAGTGACCGAGCACTGAAGAGACTTGATGGCAAGTACAAGGAGTCATGGAACAGCTCCAGGGTATAAACGCAACGTTTGAAGCTCCAGCTGGGCAAAGGCTTATTTATTTATTTATTTATTTATTAAGCTTATATACCGCCCGTCTTCCCAAAGGAACTCCGGGCGGTTTACAACATAACAATATAACAGCAATTAAAGAAAACGATTAAATAAAACAATTAAACAGTTTAAACCAGATAACCAGGCTAAGCAACAGAAAGATGGCAATTGCAGATGGCGCGGCGGGGGGGGGGCACTTTTAGTCACCAAACGCCTCCCGAAAAAGGAGAGTTGTTCAAGAGAGGGGCGGAAAACAATGCGTTTACCTCCAAAGTGTGTCCAGTCTGCTGATTTGCTTGGCAAGGGTAACCTGAAAAAAGCAAAGCAAGTAAAACCCTTTAAGAGAACAAAAATAGTTTTTTAATCCTTACTGGAATAGGAATAGGAATAGGAATCTTTATTGTCATTGCCTCCTTTCAGGAACAACAAAATTTTGTGGCTGCTATATAAAACTCATTTAAAACTGCATACAGTTTAATTGTTGTTTTAGAGCAGTGATTCTCAACCTGTGGGTGGGACCCCTTTTTTTGGGGTGTGTGTGTCACACAGTCATTTCACAAGGGGTTCGCCAAGAGTCAGTGAAAAAAAGGCACAAATGCCCTGGGTCTGGAGGAGGGGGGGAGAGTGAGCTACAGCTTGATAGGTTGGAGGGGATGGTCAGTCAATGGCCCCGGAGGCTGCGATTGGCTGAGGGTGCCTGTAGAGGGAAGTTCTCTACGGCACCTGCGGCAGTGGCCTGCCCAAGGGAGTCTTGTGGCCTCTTTCCAAGCAGGGCGAGGGGGTCACGACAACACGAGGAAGTCTGTATTAAAGGGTCACGGCATTAAGATGGTTGAGAACCACTGGTTTAGAGTTTTTTTAAAAATGTGTCTCTTATTGTGTGTTTAATTTTTTATAGATAGAGAGAGAGAGAGAGAGAGAGAGAGAGAGAGAGAGAGAGAGAGGAAGGAAGGAAGGAAGGAAGGAATAGATAGATAGATAGATAGAGATAGAGATAGAGAGAGAGAGAGAGAGAGAGAGAAGAATAGATAGAGATAGAGAGATAGAGAGATAGATAGATAGATAGAAGATAGAAGGAAGATAGATAGATAGATAGATAGATAGATAGATAGATAGATAGATAGATAGATAGATAGATAGATAGATAGATAGATAGGAAGGAAGGAATAGATAGATAGATAGATAGATAGATAGATAGATAGATAGATAGATAGATAGATAGATAGATAGATAGATAGATAGATAGATAGATAGATAGATAGATAGATAGATAGAGATAGATAGGGAAGGGAAGAATAGATAGATAGATAGATAGGATAGATAGATAGATAGATAGATAGATAGATAGATAGATAGATAGATAGATAGATAGATAGATAGATAGATAGATAGATAGATAGATAGATAGATAGATAGATGTATTGCGAGCCGCCTTGGGTCCTCTTATGGGGAAAAAGCCAGCCTACAAAACAAAACCGAAAAGGTTTGCCCATTTGCCACCATCCTGCTTTCACCTTGGAAGGATGGGGCCCTCCCGAGACCCACCCGAGGCCTTCCGCCCGCCCTTACTTGTTCAGTTCTTTGCTGTGGGCGTCAGCGCCGTACTGGATGAGCCGATCGAGCACTTCCAAGGGGGAGGCGGAGAGGGCGCCGTCCTGGTCGGAAACGCCCCTGGCCTTTTTCAGCAGCTCTTCGGTCTTCTGGCCGACAAAGAGGCAGGCCGTCTTGGGCAGGGCCATCTCGAAGAGGTGCTCGTAATCCGGGGAGGGGGCGCCGACGAAGCCCGCCCGTTGGCGGGCCGGGATTTTGCAGGGGCTGGGAGCGAGGAGGGCGGGCTCCAGAGACCCCCGGGGGTCCCCGTGGCCGACGGCATTCTCGTCGAGGTCGCGGGAAGGGCGGTCGATGGGGGTGAAGGTCTGCTTAGGGAGGTCGCGGGGGCATTCCGACCCGGACTGGTCCAGGAGGAAGGAGGCTTCCGAGTTCAGGCTCTGCCCCTGAGCGCCGGAGGCCGCCAGCTGGGATTTCTTAGAGCCGGAGAGACTTCCGTTTGAGTGGTAAAACGGGGAGTCAAACCCTCCCCGAGGCACCGCCAGCTCCGCTTCGGCCGTCGTGATCTCCGAAATCTCTTTGGATATGGCGTCTGAAGAGAGGAAGGGACAAACTTAGCGCACAGGGGAGCGTGGCCCTCCTTCTGCAGGTCACTTGGAGGGAGAGAAAACCCATCTATCCTGTTGAATCGCTGGTCGTAATAACATAAGAAGAGCCAGGCTGGATCAAGCCAAAGGCCCATCTAGTCCAGCTTCCTGTATCTCACAGGGGCCCCACCAGATGCATGTGGGAGCGCACGAGACTAGATCTCTGTCTCCTGATACCCCCTCCCCTGCATCTGGCCCTTGAAGGACCCCGGTTTTAAGCCTGGAGATAACACGCCTCCATCATGGTTTGTCACCTGGGATGATGGACTTTTCCTCCAGGAATATGTCCAATCCCCTTTTGAAGGCAGGGGAGGTGGCAAGGCTGGATAAGTTAAACCAAGGGTGTGCAAACTTTTTGCAAAGAGGGCCAGATTTGGTGAGGTGAAAATGTGTGTGTGTGGGGGGGGCGACCATTCAGCCTGAAGGGGGGAGAAAGGGCGTGGTCCGTGCACATCTGCAACAGCCACAAATTCTCTGGTTTCAAGGTTCCCCAAGGGCCCGGCGGCTGTTGCAGGGCCCGGGAATCGGCCCATGCGCACCCAAGATGCGCCACCGCTCGCATCTGCGGCCCTCCCTTTCAAGGAGGTGGGGAAGACGCTGCAGTAACTGAGCCAGGAACGGGTAGGCAGAGCGGGTGGCTGAAAGGATGGATGGATGGAGGCAGGGAGGAGAGGCAAACTCTAAAACTGCAAGCTGACGTCTCTAGCCAGCACACGGAAGGGCCGGATGGTGGGGATGAGTGACAGGCTGAGCTGGCAGGGAGAAGAAGCTGAGGGCCAATCAAAATTTTAAATCGGGCCACATTTGGCCCCCGGGCCTGACTTTGGACATGCCTGAGTTAAACTGTTTTTTTTTTCCCCCAGAGCTATGAGGTGGTGCGTAAGCAGGCCCAGGGAAGTCTGTGTGGGTGTTACTATTGACCTTCACAAGGGCAACTACCCCCTAGATCACACCAGGCTAAATGAAGTCCCACGGCCTCTCTTTTGAGCTGCCTCCAACCTGGACCGCCAGGAGATCTGAACTCCTGGATCGACACCTCGACATTTCGGTTGTCCCACTTTCGAACGGATAGCTCCGGAGCGCTACGCCGGCCTTTGGCCCCTTTCGCGTCAGAAGTTTTGACGGCGACCCCTCACCCTCCTCTCGGTCCTTCTCTCTGCTGTCTTCGAAAGAAGCCTCCAGGTCTCCTAAGATGCCGGGAAGGTCGCTTAAAGTTACCGAACTTTTACTGCCATGGGAGTCTAGAAGGAAAGAGAGTAAAGTCATTAGGACATGGCGTGAGCTGCCTTCTGAGCGGGCGGGTGCCAGAGTAGGCGGGGCACAGAAGGACTGTGCCGCAGCAGGGACGAACCCCGCCAAACCGCGGTTTGTGCCCATCTCTAGTTGGGAAACAATTCCTTTTAGTATGAAAACGACACAGTCCAACGTATCTGGGGGGGGGGGCACAGAAAACTAAGAGAGAAACAGATGGCCATAAATCAGGAGAATAGGAAAGCTAATTCCAGCTCTCGGATTCTCAGGCCATTGAAGGAAGCAATGCTTTTAAAGAAAATATCAAATGCAAATTTAACGTTGAAAAGGAGCGGGCACATGGACTCGTTGGGCTGTAGGACCCCTGTATTCGCGAGGGTTTGGTTCTGATTCCCCCACCCACAAAAACTGAAAAGTGTGGATAGAAATATCATGGCGTCTGGCTCCCCTTTGTGGCAAATTCTGGTAGCTTCATCTTTAGAAATATATAATTTCAGACCATGGTTAAATGAATCAGCCGATACTGATCCCACAAATAAGGAGGTCCTGGTGTAATTTGGTGAGAAAAGACCGAAGGCTGCTATTTCGAAAACTGAAACAAAGATACGCCTTACCTAAAGATCTGGTGCTGTTTATATTTTGCTGACGGGACAAGGAAGGCCTCCCGAGATCTGTTCTGTCCTCCTAGAAGCGGGCAAAGGAGTTTTATGCAGCTGGTTCACCAGGCGCAAACCGACCCTGCAAACCCTCACCCCAGCATACTCTTCCATAGGGAAATCGGAAGTGCATCCGATACACACTTAAGACGATAGTAAGGGCGCATCTAGGAGTATTGTGTACAATTCTGGTCACTGCATCTCAAAAAAAGAGATAGTGCAACTGGTAAAGGTGCAGAAGAGAGGCGACTACAATGATTACTGGGCTGGGGGACCTCCCTTATGAGGAAAGGCTAAAACATTTGGGGCTCTTTAGTCTGGAAAAAGGGTGCTTAAGGGGGGAGATGATTGAGATGTACAAAATAATGCAGGGCATGAATCAAGGGGATAGAGGGACGCTCTTCTCCCTCTCTCACAAAATACCAGAACTAGGGGACATCCGCTCAAATTGAGGGCTGGAAGAGTGAGAACAGACCAAAGAAAATATTTTTTCACCCAGCATGTTGTTAGTCTGTGGAACTCCCTGCCCCAGGATGTGGGGATGGCCTCTGGCCTGGATGCCTTCAAAAGGGCATTGGACAGATTCATGGAGGGAAAAGTCCATCCCAGGTGACAAACCATGATGGAGATGTGTCATCTCCAGGATTAAAACCAGGGTCCTTCAAGGGCCAGAGGCAGGGGAGTGGTATCAGGAGACAGAGATCTAGTCTCGTGTGCTCCCAGAGGCATCTGGTGGGGCCACTGTGAGATACAAGAAGCCGGACTAGATGGGCCTTTGGCCTGATCCAGCAGGGCTCTTCTTAGGTTCTTATGTTGATGTCGCCCTGGGACGACTGTGGCGCCGGCCCAAGGCCACCCAGGCTGGCTCGTCTCCCGGAAAGCACAGAACTGAACTCTGGAAACCAATACTTTGTGAAGCACAGACTGTCGCGCCTTTACCTTCTTGGCCAGCGCAGCGGAAGCCGGAGGAGGAACGGAGGCGTGAACAAATTCATCCGAAACACACAAGGGGGGAGGAGAAGTGGCAGGGGTTCCGAGGGGGGTCCCTTTCCCAACTGCAAGACAAAAATAAAAGGGGGAGGGGGTTGTTTTACTGTGACAAACACTTGGTGACCTTCTCAAATAAGAAAAAGCAAAGGGTGTGCGACCTATATACCACCCCACAGTACTTAAAAGCACTCTCTCTCTCTCTGGGCGGCTTGCAATTTAATTATGGAAGCTTAACTATGCCTTCTCCTGCGTGCTGTTCACTCAGTGGACCGACCTCTGACGGACGGAAGGCCGAGTCAACCTTGAATCGGCTACCTGAACCCACTGGGTTCAAATTCAGCCATGAGCAGAGTCTCGACCGCAGAGCTGCAGTTCACAACTCTTGTGCCACTAAGTTAAATCTTCTCTTCCCTTTTCTCCCCGGCTTATTTTCTCACGAGATGAAAAGTGCTTCTTCAGCACTTCTGATCTCGTGTTTTGGGTGATGCCGGCTCTTAAAGCTCCATCCGAAGCAAAGGGGGGGAGAAATAAGATTTAAGCGCCCCCGCCCCCAAAAAAACCTACCAGGCGTGCTGAAGAATTTGCTGTAAGGCTGGGAGGAAGTCTGAGAAGACTCCAAAGCGACTCCGGGGGAGGTGGGGGGCGTGGTCATGCCGCAAACAGCAGACGGGCTCCAGAAGGTCACCTGAAAGGAAAGCATCGCCGTGTGTTGGCCTTCATAGCTCACTATAAAGAGCTCCTCGATTGCCTTTATAGCTGTGCTGGGGCTCCACGCTGGCTCTTGAGGCATCCTGGCCTTAGGCCAGCCATGTCCAAAGTCAGGCCCGGGGGCCAAATGCGGCCCGTTTTCAAATTTTGAGCAGCCCGCAGCCTCTTCTCCCTACCGTATCAGCCTGTCATACATCCCCACCAGCTGGCCTTGCCCCATACCGGATGGAGATGTCAGCTTGCAGTTTTACAGTTTGCCTGCCCTCCCTGCCTCTGTCCATCCCCACAGCCACCTGCCCAGCCTACCCACTCCCGGCTCTGTTGCTGCAGCATCCTCCCTGCCACCTTGCTTGTCCTAGAGCAGTGGTTCTCCACCGGTGGGGACCCCAGATGTTCCTGGACTGCAACTCCCAGAAGCCTCCACCATTCGCTGTGCTAGAAGGGGATTCTGGGAGTTGCAGTCCAGGAACATCTGGGGACCCCACAGGTTGAGAACCCACTGTCCTAGAGGCTTGTCCAAAGTGTGGCCCGGGGGCCCAATCACCTGAATGGTCGGCCCCCACACATTTTTACCTCACTAAATCTGACCCTCCTTGCAAAAAGTTTGGACACCCCTGCCTTAGGCCATCCCTCAACCAAGCCAAAGCTGCCCAGATGCCCTGAGCACGCCTGATCTCGCCTGATTTTGAAAGCCAAGCAGGGTCGGCCCTGGTTACTACATGGATGGGAGACCACCAGGGAATACGAGGAGCTGGAGGAGGCACCAGTATTCCTGCCAAGAAAACTCCATGGACGTGGGGTCACGAAGGGTTGGTCATGGCTGTAACAACGCAACACACACACACACACACCCGAAGCAAGCAGGCAGGGCAGCTCCTTCCTTTGAGAACACCCATTGCCCTCCCCGAGGACCCCCGTTACCTGCTGAGGCTCAGCGGACAGGCAGGCGGACTGAGAGTTCAAAATCTGAGGTAGGTGCCCTGACATTTGTGACAGCACTTGCCGAGAAGCAGAGCACGGGGTAGATGTGGAAGGGACTGCATTGAGAGAGAGAGAGAGAGAGGGAAGGAAACAAAAGGACAAGGGAATTACGTCTCTCTAAGACACCGTGGTCAAACCGTCGGTGAAGCGGCCCTCACTGATTTTGCAGGATTCCCATTCAAAGTCATGCCTCACCAGATGTGGGCGCCGAACTGGGCTACAAATTCCCAGAATTCTCCGGAGAGCACAGCTCTCTAACATCCCCACCGAGGAGACCTGTGAAGGCGGTGGGAGGGAGAAGGAGAAAGGCCTCCCCTGTGCGCACCAAGCACCGATGCTTTGATAATTTTGGGAGCTGAAGCCCAAAACCACAAACCTGCACTCCTGTATACCCTCCCCCTCCACCCACTGTCTTGCAGTGAAGACAAAGTAGGCTATGCGTTTCCCCTCCATCGTGTTCTTATCCTCACCCCTACCCCGTCAGCAGGTCAAGCTGAGAGCGAAAGAGTGGAAGACCCGTCCAAGACCCGTCCCAGAGCGGTTCGGAGACCTTTGGCAAGGGACTAAAAAGCCAGATCTCCAGATGCAACATTCTGAACCGTGACATCGCCGCTGGATCTCCCCGTGTATACCGAGTCACTCGAGCCACTTACTGAAGTCACTGTGCGACGCCGTGTACGGGCTGGCGGCGGAGTTGCTTGGGCGTTGCTGCGAGGGCAAGCGAGACTGCTGGGAGACGGAACAGTAGCCGCCTTCGTAAGACGCTTCGGCCGGGTCCAGGGAGATTTTGGCACATTCTATCACAACGTCATGAGTCTCCAGTCTCTTCCACCTAGGCAGCGTCCAAGCATCACCTGTCAGCGCTAGAGAATTGGCAAGCTCCGTTCTATGGAAAGGTCCCTCCTGATCCTATCTGGAGAAGCGATGGGCATGAACCCGTTCGTCCCCGTTCGTCAAGGCAGCAGCACACAGGTGCTGTGGCTCCCCTTCCTCCATGTACTCTTAGCCGACAGGCCACTCACCAGGGGCCAGCCTGCCTGCTTTTCCCACCTCCTCGGCCAATCTCCCAGTCATATGCAAGGGCAAAGCCTTCTCTGCCCCTGCCTTTTGTCCAAGTAGGAGATCAGCCGAAAGGGTGGAGCAGAGAGACCCAAGCTGTTGCCGGTTCTGGGAAGTACATCAACAATGCTGAGGAGTGGCAGACGGACCCAGAGGAGGTTGGGAGACAGGAGAGCTGCCACCTCCAGGAACTGGGAAGAACCAGTACATCCCCATCTCTAACCAGTACAATAAAAGAAAACTCCCTAGAAATACACATTTTTAAAGATACCAGCGGACCCTCGTATCACAAGCAGCTTGTTTAACAGAAAATCCACTTAAAGGGAAAAAAATTCCGGAGATAGGGGAAATGCTGAACAGAATCGCCAATGAGGCGAATCCGTACAACAGAAAAACGGCCGCGATGAGGAATTAATCCGTTTTCATTGCATTCCTATGGGAAATTTGTACAAAGGAAATTTGATTGACAGAATTTATTTTGGAACAAATTAATTCCTTTATACAAGGTACCACTGTAAAGTGACCCTAACTGGCCACGACAGGGGGTCAGAGACCATGGTATATATGGCGTTACAAGAGTGGCTATTATATGAGTGGCTATTACAAGAGTGTTTGCTATAATGTGCCGTTTTCAGCATCCACAAGGCTTTGAATCAATCCTTCACAGATAACGGGGGTCCTACTGTACTTTTGTCTGGAACATTTCAGAGAGCTACAGCGGCAGTGTCAGGGACATACAAACGGGGTCCGCTCAACGGGATGGAATGCCTTTCGGAAGGCATTAAAAACTCTCCTTTACCGAGAGGCGTTTGGTGACTAAAAATGTTTTTTTTCCCCCCCGCCCCGCCATCTGCTATTTTCCAGTTGTTTGGTTTTGTTTTCTGTTTTAAATTGTTTTATTTAATTGATTGTTATTGTTATATTGTCTTTTCTGTTGTAAACTGCCTGGAGTTCCTTCGGGAAGATGGGCGGTATATAAGCCTAATAAATAATAATAATAATAATAATAATAATAATAATAATAATAATAATAATAATAATAATAATAATAATAATAATAATAATAATAATAATAATAATAATAATAATAATGGGCCAAGGATTTTTCCAGGGGTCAAGGTTGACGCTAGGCAGCCTTCAAGGGAAACAGGTAATCAGATACCTCCGGGGATCCAGTTCGTGATCCTTGGAGCCGGTCACTAGCTCTGGATGGATACGGACATATCCCATCATTGGCTAGGAGGAGAAAGAGAGAGAGAGAAGGTGGGTAGGTATTTTGAATAAGAGCCCCATGCAAATCAAAACGCTGAATCGAACAATCTCCAAAATGGTATCGCATCACTAGCAAAGCCGTAACTCTTATTTGCACACTCAAGAATCAAGACGTGGGCTCCTCATTTATCTAAGATGGAAGCCAGTCACCGAAGGAACGCTTGCACAAAAAGAAAGGCCTTTGCCTGCTGGTGGAGGGAAAGCAGAGACGGGACCCAGGCCAGCCCCAAGTGGCAGGGAGTTCCAAAGTCTGGGAGCGGCCGCAGAGAAGGCCCCGTCTCATGGGTCCCCAACCAAAGGAAATGGGGGCCATTTTTGACACTTACTGGGTGCACTAGCATTCCAGATTTTCTCCAGTTGAGCCAAGAACAAGAATGGTAACAGTCACCAAGCTATTTTAAAAAAGGTATTTCGGCCTTCCCAATAACGGGCACACAAATTACAGCCGGTTGGCTCACTGGTCATGACGGTTTACCTTGACCACCTCTTCAAAGGTCTCCAGGTTTTCCTTCATACTGTAATGGGAGCGCAGGAAAGAGACAAAGTTGCAGGGGTACATTCCGTAAAGGCGATGGAAAAGGGCATACACGCTGGCGTGGAGGTGGACCAGGTAGATCTCGGCCACGTGACCTGAGGAAGGGAAGGCCAAGAGAAGCATTACCAGGAGGGGTCATGGTTAAATTACAGCGCTACCGCCAAAACTCTGCTCACGACGCAAGGTGAATCCCAGGCCGCCGGCTCAAGGTTCGCTCAGCCTTCCGTCCTTCCAAGGCCGGTCAACTGATATCCCAGCTCACCGGAGGAGTGGGCAATGTGTTTTTGTGTTTATAACTACTTATAACCTTATGGGTTTACAATGACACTGTGTTTTCTACGTTAGTTTCCATCACTCATCACTTTATAGGGAACTTGACTCCCCTTTAACTGCTTCTTTTCTCTTGTAGCTTTAATGTCATGCTGTCTATTCATGCTGTAAGATGTCCCTCAATTCCTGTTCTCAATACCTGAATGTGTCTTAATTGTACCGGACTGTATATCATCCGTCATTCTGTAAGCTGCCTTGGGTCCTTTTTCCAAGGAGAAAGGCGGAGTAAAAATACTATAAAATAAAATAAAAAGAAAGAAAGAAAGAAAGAAAGAAAGAAAGAAAGAAAGAAAGAAAGAAAGAAAGAAAGAAAGAAAGAAAGAAAGAAAGAAAGAAAGAAAGAAAGAAAGAAAGAAAGAAAGAAAGAAAGAAAGAAAGAAAGAAAAGGGAAGGGAAGGGAAGGGAAGGGAAGGGAAGGGAAGGGAAAGAAAGAAAGATGCTGCTTATACACTGCCCCACAGTACTTAAAGCTTTCTTTCTTAAAGCTTTAAGTACTATGGGGCAGTGTATAAACAGCATGTTCTTTCTTTCTTTCTTTCTTTCTTTCTTTCTTTCTTTTTCTTTCTTTCTCTTTCACTTTACCATGTCACTACTTCCTCTACTGTGCACATGCCCAGAATGAATTGCTGCAGAGCTCCGTGGCTTATAAGTCTCTGGCTGCAGAGCCCGAAGCTGGGCGTTCCAATTCCCCACAGGGTCTCCTCCGCAGGAGCTGGACGAGGTAATCCACAGGGCGCCTTCCGGGTCCGCCGTTCAAAGGTGGTGGTTATTAAATCAGCTAGGCCACCCAGCCTCTTCTGAAAGGGTGCCTCCAGCTTAATTGTTTTCTACCCTTCACAAGGACAAGCATCCTTTTGAAATCGATACGGCCACTATCCGCTAAGTCACAACAAGCTCGTTAAAATGACTTAATTGCCATACTCCATTGCCCTACTCAATGACCAATGAAAGCATTAAGGGCAAACTGTTATACATATGGAATTATCCTGTGGAAGCAACCTGCAAACATGCTCAGAGGCAGGGTTATAGAAAGCATCTATAAACTCAAGCTGCATAAAGCCTTCCAGAGCGGCTTAGAAAGATCATCTCTAAGAGGTTCCTCGGTTTAGAGACATAACAACACAGGCAAGCAGGATCCGGAAGCAGCAGCGAGGTGACAAATCGGAAGCTCCTGAGAAGCTCTCTGGCGGCTCGCTGGGCTGATTCTGACCTAGTCCAGCGCCAAGCAAGTGTTACAGACCCGAATCCCAGCGGACGCCTGAGGTTCCCCGCAATCGACAGGGTCAAGATCTCCTCCGAACAGCCACCGACCAGCGTCTCACCTGGATTCTTCAAGTACCAGGACGAAAGGCGGCCAAAGATGCCGAAGAACTCGTGAAGATACTGCTTCCCGGACTGGGGGATCATGGGCAGCGTGGTGATCAGCACTAACACGCCGGTAGTGAGGACTACGACATCGGTGTCCGTCTGCAAAAGGAGAGGGGGAAATTAAAGTCAGGAAAGGGCTGAGCAAGTCTAAGGACTTTAATGGAATATGGGCTAAATTATTGTTATATGTATTCCAAAAGGTTAAAGGATATACACCCGGAGAAGATTCAATGTACTTCTGGAGGGAAATGGGCTGGTCATTATCATGAAAGCTGTAATTCTGTTCAAGTCCCGAAGGGGGTGGGTTGCGCGAGGTTTATGTTTGTTATATTTGTTATATTTGGGTTATATTGATGTGTGTTATTTTTTTTCTCCCCTATGTTATTTTGCTGGTTTTTTCTGTTCTTTTATATATATATATATAAATAATTAAAAACAAAACAAAAGGAGAGGAGAGGGGGGAAAACCAAGCAGGAATGAATCCCGGTGTTTTCCATCATGGTGAAGACTGGTGGTGAAGGCACTGGGGAACGGCTGCAGAAGAACACCGGGGAACTGCTGCCCTGTATCGCCCAAGCAACCAGGATCGCTTACGGCAGGCCTGCCCAAAGTCCGGCCCGGGGGCCAAATCCGGCCCGCCAGGCCAGTCTGAGTGGCCCGCGGCTGGCGGGACAGCCCCTCCCTCCCCCCATGTTTTTTTTTTTTAAGAAATCTTTCGCCAGCACTGACACCACCGGAAAGCTTGAGGGGCTGGGCGGGCCAGCCGGCCAGTGAGCAGAAGCTTATGGGGAGGGCGGGCAAGGGGGGGCACCACCACCAGCACTGCCGGGAAGCTTGTGGGGCTGGGCGCGTACACAGGCTGCTGCCACCGGCATCGCCGGGAACATTGTGAGGTTGGGTGCACGCGTGGTCGGTGGGTGGGGCTTATAGGTCAGTGGGTGGGGCTTATGGGTCAGTGGGGAGCAACCGGCCACTGACACATTCTCAGCCACCAAATCTGGCCCTCCTTACAAAAAGTTTGGGCACCCCTGGGTTACGGGCAATGCGACAGGGCAACCTCTAGGACAAAGAGGAATTAACAGTGCCGTACCTTGAGACACTTGAGCAAAGAAAGCAGGACCGGGGCCTGGGCAAGCTTGTGCTTCCAGGAAGGCTGGCGTCGGATCACGTGGCCGAGAAGGGAGAGCGTGGAGAGGCGGGTGGCGGGCTTGCTCATGTACTCGTTGATTTTGTCCAGAAGGTGCTGTGAGATTTGACGGAGAAGCAGCAAGAGGGAAAAATCAGACCGGTTGTCCTTTCGACAGAGCCCAACGCGGAGGGCTTGACGCTGCACCTCTCCGGGGCAAAGAGACAAAGCAAAAGCAAAAAAGCAAAGTCTTCTGCTTATATACCGCCCCATACCACTACAAGTAGTCTCTGGGCGGTTTACAGTTTTAACTACAGTGTGCAGGCTACACATTGCCCCCTCCCCCAGCAAGCTGGGTACTCATTTTACCGACCTCGGAAGGATGGAAGGCTGAGTGAACCTTGAGCCTGCTACTACCTGGGATTGAACCCCCAGGTCGTCAGCACAGTTTTACCTGCAGGACAGGCATTTAACCACTGCGCCACGAGGTTTGGAAACCCCGCTCCGACTCGGAACGCCCGTCCTTTCCGGAGAACGGCTTTCGCCGCGAGCCACGAGCGGCGCTTTTCTTACCTTGTCGTGGGGTTCTTGAAGGGTGGACAGGATGTGCAAGGCCTGCTGGGAACCGGTTTCCAAGAAGTAATCCACCAAGGTGTTTACCAGCATAGGCCCGCGGTCTGACAAGAGTGATTACCGGGCAGGCCAAGGGAAAAGAGTGAAGGGAAAAGCCAACAGAGAGGACTCGTTAGCAAGCGGTCTAGATACTTACCATATATACTCGAGTATGAGTCGACCCGAGTACAAGTCGAGGCCCCTAATTTAACCCCCAAAAACTGGGGAAACATATTGACTCGAGTATAGGTCTAGGGTGGGAAAGGCAGCAGGGCCTGGCAGCTCTTCCTTTGTGAGCTGGGTGGGCGATGTTTAAAATGATTTTTAGCCACTGATGCAAGTGCTTGGGGTCAGTGGCTAAAAACCATTTTAAACATCACGTGCCGCTCCCCTGTGATGCAGGGGGGGTCATGAGAAGCGGCACACAATGTTTAAAATAACTTTTAGCCACAGGTGACTTGCCTCAGTGGCTAAAAGCATTGACCCGAATATAAGGCGAGGGCCCCTTTTTTCACCCCAAAATTAGGGCTGAAAAGCTAGGCTTATATTCGAGTATATACAGTAATGAAGAGGATACAGGATCGGCAAGATGGGAGAGGGCAGTGGTTCCCGACCTGCCCCCCCCAGATGTTCTTAAGACCCAAACTCCCAGAAACCTTAACCACCCTCACTGTGATTTCTCCAGAGACGGGTCCAGCACCTACCTGCATTTAAGTTTTCTCTAAACGCAGCCGTTATGTCTTCCAGGACCGAAAGGACGGGAGAATCCAGCATGGAGAGCAAGTCGCTCACGTTTCCTTGCTGCGCCATTCTGCTTCGTGCTAGGTGTGTACGTGCATGCTACGGCAAGTGTGCAAGGCACAAGGAACTAAAGGTGCCTCGTGGGCGCTCGTGTCCAACTGAAGACAAACGTTGTTTCTTGCACTCCGGCCCTTTTCAACTTTCCGCCGGCGGCCAGTTCCACCGCGCCGCTCCTGTCTTTCAGCGAACGCTGTCTGAAGCTTCTAACGTTTAGAAAATAACTGTGTGTCAGTTATTGATTCCATCTGCGCAGCTTCAGCAGTTAAATTACACAAAGCCTGGGAGAATCGTGATAGGATTCTAGCCAATACGTTCCAGATGGCAGGGCTCTGTGTGTGTGTGTGTTGTGTCATTACAGTCGTGACCGACTCTTTGTGACCCCATGTCCATGGAGTTTTCTTAGCAGGAATACTAGAGTGGCTTGCCATTTCCTCCTCCAGGCGCCGACAGCACCTGGGATTCCCTGGTGGTCTCCCATCCAAGTACTAACCAGGGCCGACCCTGCTTAGCTTCCAAAATCAGGCGAGATCGGAGGCGTATATCTGCTCCATACCACTGCTACACTTTAAAAACCTGGTCTAGAGGTCATGAAACTCTCTGGAGCTGATTTTGGGTCCCCAAAAAAGCTCTATCTAATTGCACATCCAGATCGCAGCCAGAGGAAGTTACAAACCAATATTCCAAAATCCAAAAGCTTACCAGTTCACAGTCCCAAAAGTAACTTTCTGAAGCGTTGAGGTTTATGCAGCAATTCAAGTGCAACACTTTAGATCTTTTTTCTCTTTCAACGTGTTCAGCTCATGCCTAAAAACCTTTCACATGCACACAAAAGTGTTTTTTTTTTTTTAACATGCTTGGGTCAGACTGGGTCAAGCCCAATATAAATATGAAATGCAACCTGGCAGAATGCATTGCCAGTGTTGGGTTTACAACCAGCCTCTAGGGTTTTATGGCCCAGTTTAAGATACCTGGTATATGACCTCTATCTTCCAGGCGTGGGTGTGCGTTTGAACCAGAAATGAAGGCCATGCCCCCCCTTTTTTTAACAAAAGGCTGTTATATTGCAGGCTAGCTAAGACAGTGGCCTTCCGTTAAAAGCCAGAAGCCTTATGAGACCAATGAAAACAGAGCAGGCATGTCCAAACTTTGGCCCTCCAGATGTTTTGGACCACCACTCCCACAGTCCTTTGCCATTGGAAATACAGGCTTGGAATTCTGGGAGTGGTGGTCCAAAACATCAGGAGGGCCGAAGTTTGGACATGCCTGAACAAGAGATTCCCTCCCCCACATCCAAATTGAAAAAAAATAAATCATATTCTGAGCAATTTCGAGGCTGTCTTTTCAAAGAAGAAAAACCATCTCAACCACCTGGAAGACTCTTTTATTTTTTGCAGAGCCAGGTCTGTTTGGTTATTGCAAAACAGGACAACTTTTAAAATCTCGACCTGTCGCACTGAACGCTAGGCAGTGTGCGCCAAGCCACGCGGCCTCGTTCCAAGTCAACTGGATGCCTGCCAACGTGGTCTGCAGTTCCCCGCTGCTGTTTCGACACCGTGCGGAATGTCAGCGTCGGTAGCGCAGATTTCAAATCTCAGACTAGATTCCGGGCCAGCGATTCTCAGGAAAGGGAAGGCTGCGGAAACCAAAACCTGATTTCCTAATGTAGGAATCTCCCAAATAGCCTTAGCAGCGTTCACAGAGGTAGGCCAGGTTTTTAGAGGTTTAGGGGAGTCAGCCCCTGAGGCAGGAGTCCCAAGCCAACCGCTGTGCCAGGTTTCATCAGCCTTCTTAAACAAAGTTATCATGGCCTAGGGTTAACGACGGGTGCCTGGGTGCCAAATAGTCAGTGTTCGGCTTGCAAGCGGGTTGGATAACTCAGGGAGTTAACAAGTCCCTGGCCGAAGAGCCATAGGTTAGTTTTAGAGCCATAGGTTAGTTTTATTCCCTGTGGTGTCAAAAAGCCTGTGTTCACAGAAAAGGCCTTTTCGCAGAGCAATGGAGGATCTGGCCTGTGTATTCTGGTGCTCTCTCTCTCTCTCTCTCTCTCTTCCTCTCTCTCTCTCTCTCTCTCTCCCCCATCAGAACACACCAGGATACATATATTATTTTAGCCCCACTCCCCAGCCCTTTAAAACTTTGTTTCAGGGTGGTTGTTTTTAAGCCACTCATTTGAAAATGTATTCTCCCCCGTTAATATTTTTGAGGGTGAACGGGGAATCACAGAGAAGGCTTGGCCCCTTCCAGCGGGGTGACCCTGAGGCACTCCAGATGTTTTGGACCACAACTCCCAGAATTCCAAGCCTAGGTTGCCAACGGCAAAGAACAGTGGGAGTTGTGGTCCAAAAACATCTGGAGTGCCGAAGGCTCGCCACTACTAGGGATTGATGGGGGTAACCCGCAGAGAGCTGGGTGGGGTGGGGTGGTGGCCCACGGTTGCTATAATAGTACTGGTTCACTCGGTTAACCACACAGTGTAGAGAAGTTGTCCAGGCCCCTTTACCTGCGGTGCTGAGGAGGAGTAGCCTTTCTTATCGCTGCTATCAATCTGGTCCTTTTCATGATCACAACACTGAGGGGGAGAAACAGAACAGAGACAGATGAGCGCTCCGGCGAGAATCTCACACCTAAGACAAGAGTCATGGAAACGACAACCTCGCACACCTGCACACAGCTCGTTGGAAACAACTAGAAAACAGAGGAGAGTTCCTTCTGGAGATGGAGACGCATCAGCACAAAGGAAAAGCAGGCAGCCTGTGCGTGGTGGATTTTAAAGCTCTATGAATCCTTTGGAAGTTGACATTGCAGATACAAAATAATCAGGCCTGGACATCACAGTTGTGATGAGGCCCACAAACCCCCTTGCTTGGCATAGGTACTGGGGAAATATTTTAGTCACTCATTAAATTTGTACTCCGGCCCTGTAGTGCCTAAACACTTCAAGTGGACTGCAGGGCTGTTATTTCAAATGTGTCTTAGTATTGATTTGATTTACCATTTTAATGTAATGCTTAGTTCTTTTTTTAATATTCATATCCTAACTGCTGTGAGATTTTAAATACCCCCTTCTTTTCTGTTTGAACAAAAAGGATGCAAGTCATCCTTTAAGGAGAATGCCCCCAAGTAGTTTGGAAGAATGGCCTGGAACAAAACTCATCCCACGTTATGCTATTTCATGCTAAAGCCATTCACATCTCTTGCCTTAGGAGGTTCCCCCCAAGGGGGGGGGACCCTGAGCCAGATATCCACGAGGGATGCCTTATTCAAGTCGCCTGTCTTTCTCTAGGACCACTTGTTCTATCTCAAGGGACTGACACAAGGAAGGAGCGGAAATGTTTTTTGGGGTGTCACCTTCTCAATCAGGGAATTAATCATCGGGGATTAAGAGCGGGCGCTGCATAATAGCAAACAGCAGAAAAATCCCTGCCAGGAGATGACAAAGGCAGCCTGGAGCGGAAGCCTTATTGGAGGCTGGCACAGTCCCTGCCCGCCTTTAAAAAGGCTCTGAAAACCCTCCTTTTTAAGGAGGTGTATGGTGACCTTTTTATTTAATTTCATTTTTCCTCCCCCCCCCCCCGTGCCGCCTCTTGTGGAGAGTTTCCCCTCTTTATTATATTAGTTGTTTTTTTTTCCTTTCTCCTTTTATTTCTCTTGTTATACATTATTGGTTTTATCTTCGTTTTGTAAACCGCCCAGAGTTCCTTTTGGAAGATGGGCGGTATAAAATGCAACTAAATTAAAAAACAAAACAAAACACCTATCCCTAACACCAAATGGGTTTAGGGAAGGGGGGGAGGTTTCCTTAATAATAACAACAGTCATGAGAGATTAACACCCAACCTACTGAGCTATCCAGCCAATTAATTCTTAATTCTACCAACCCTTGTTAGAGTTTTCAAGATAAGAGAATACTCAGAAGTTGTTTCTCATTTCCTTATTCTTTTTTTGGGGGGGGGGTTCATCCTGGGACGATGCCGCTTGCCCAAGGCCACCCAGGCTGGCTCCTCTGGGATGCCCAGTGTGGAATCAGCCTCTCCGACTGGAAGAAAAGTCCATCCCAGGTGACGAACCATGATGGAGGAGATGTATCATCTCCAGGCTTAAAACCGGGGTACTTCAAGGGCCAGATGCAAGGGAGTGGGATCAGGAGACAGAGATCTAGTCTCGTGTGCTCCCAAACGCATCTGGTGGGGCCACTGTGAGATACAGGAAGCTGGACTTAGATGGGCCTTTGGCCTGATCCAGCAGGGCTCCTCTTAGGTTCTTATGACTCCACAGCCAGGGACTTAACTCACTGAGCTATCCTGTGAGCTTTCCCACTTTTGATTCTTGGCTTCAGAAGCAACGCCGTCTGCTTCCAAGTACCTCTGAAAACAAGGTCAGGGATAAGACGTTGCCACGCTCCTTTGGGTTCTCGGTGTAACGCAGGGCAAGCGTTAATGGCAAACGGCTAGCTGGAATTTGCCAACCCATAGTTTCAGGTCAAACTACAGCGCATCCCGCTATTCAGAAACTTTTTTAAAAAAAAATACCATGCACTGCCCTACAACACGGAAGCAGAACTCACATATTCGGACCATACAATAAAAACTGGCCAACCGAGTAGGTTGTATGCTATACCTTGTTAACCGCCCTGAGTTCCCGTTGACGTGAATTCCTGCCTTGACCAGGGGATTGAACGCAATGGCCGTACAGGCCCAAGTGTTTTTTTCCCCTATGATTTATCACCAGCTGTGCTGGATGGGTTTTCTGGGCGTTGCAGTCCGAAAACACCTGGGTTAACCAGTCTGGGAACCACTGATCTATTAATAAATTTTTTTCACCTCCCAGTTTTTTAAAATGGAAGTGGTGCCATTTAACAAACCAGTTTCTTTTACAGTGTATCAACGGCTGTTAAAAGCAGTGTTTTAAATGGCTATATTTGTCGCTATATACTTCCCCAAAATGTTCTCCTCTCAACAATGCAATAATCTCCATTAGGTAACAGCAATTTCTACACACTCGCAATCAAACACAACAGCCAACTTATTGTTCACTGTACATTCCATTGTACATTGAACATTTTGACACCGGGTATTACAGACAGTATATCGAGTCAAACAGTAGAGTGATACATAAAATTAAGAAGCCTGTTTCTATCTGTGCAGACTTCCAGTATTCCCAAGTTAATAGCGATTTTTAAATAGCGATTGCCACCAACAAGTATATAGAGCCATACTGGTTCTTGTATCAGTCAAAATAGATAGCACTGGTGAAAGTGAGCCACTTATTGTCTTATTCTCCATATGCCCGTATATACTCAAGTATAAGTCGACCCGAGTATAAGCCGGGGACCCTAATTTAAACCCCCAAAGCTGGGAAAATTTATTGACTCAAGTATAAGCCTAGGGTGGGAAATGCAGCAGGGCCTGGCAGCTCCTCCTTTGTGAGCTGGGTGTGAGTGTGTGTGATGTTTAAAATGACTTTTAGCCACCGAGGCAAGTGCTTGAGTTTGTGGCTAAAAGTCATTTTAAACATTGTTTTAAAATGACCTTTTAAAAAGTCATTTTAAACATTGGGGGGGGTCAGGAGAAGTGGCGCACAATGTTTAAAATGACTTTTAGCCACTGACCCAAACTTGCCTCAGTGGCTAAAAGTATTGCCCCCCATATAAGCCGAGGACCCCTTTTTTCAGCCTAAAATTAGGGCTGAAAAACTAGGCTTATACTCAAGTATATACAGTAGTTGTCCGTTTTTCAAAAAACTGTCCAAGTTGGAGCCTCAGCAACTACTGCGGTTGTGAATTCCACGGTTTACCAACGACCTGTGTGAAGCACCATTTCCCTTGTTCTGGCTTTGAACTTCTCATCCGTTTCGTTGAATTAACTTTGGTTCTAGCGTTACAAAAGGAGGAAAGCTTCTGCCTACCTGGCTTTATCCGTGCCGTACCTAACTGGACATGCTTCGGCCATGCTTCCTTCTTACCGGCCTCATTTTTCCTTAGCTAAAAAAAACTCTTTAATGCATCTTGCAATCTCTTATCAAAAACTAACTCTTCCGTTAAACCTTCCTGCTTAAGGCTTCTCTGCTCACCCTCAACTGGATGAGTTTGGCTTCATCTGCCGACAACCCCCAGTGCATCTCCCAGCATCCAACTGGAGAATCCTCTTGCCATTACTCAATGAAGCTGTGTAATGAGAGATGGAGAGGAAAAACAATTGAAGCGCTTCTTCACACAAAAAAATGTAAGCTTGCCCATGAAAATCATCTTAGAGCCTCATGGCGCAGTGGTTAAATGCCTGTCCTGCAGGTAAAACTGTGCTCACGACCTGGGGGTTCAATCCCAGGTAGTAGCAGGCTCAAGGTTCACTCAACCTTCCATCCTTCCGAGGTCGGTCAAATGAGTACCCAGCTGGCTGGGGGAGAGAGGGCAATGTGTAGCCTGCACACTGTAATTAAAATTGTAAAACCGCCCAGAGACTACTTGTAGTGGTATGGGGCGGTATATAAGCAGAACACTTTGCTTTGCTTTGCTTTTTCACCAGATGCAGGGAGAAGTTATTAAGGAGGCTGTCAATGGCCGGTATTCATCGGGACTATTTACTATTGCAAGATTCCAAACAACTTATGTCTCAAATACCAGCCACTGGGGAACTGGCATGTAAAAGAATATTGTTCTTGTGGGCTTCCCAGAAGAATCTGGTTGTCCTCTGTGCGGAATTAAACTACAGTATTTTTCCATCTATAAGACTGTACTTTTGCCTAAAATTCTTAGACTAAAAATTGAGGTTTGTCTTATACACGGAAGTACAGTACGAGGAGAGAACCATGCGGTTGTAAAAGGGGAGGGGGGCGTCTTATAGACAGACAAATACAGTAAATGGGGCGTTGTTCTTGCTTGTTTATTTATTCAATTTCAATATTATTTTATCTAAAATATTTTTACTCAACCTTTACTCTTTAAAAAAATGGGGGGAGGGACCCAAGGCAGCTTACATCATTAAAACGCAAAATTAAAAGCTAACAGCAAATTATTAAAGAAGAATTAACAGCATTGCAGCAGGACCTCTGTATCCACTGATTCATTATCCACTGATCCAGTTCTCCATGGTTGGCAGAGGAAAAATAAATAAGTAATGCAGCTGCCGCAAAGCAAGCTACTGTCACAAAGAGCAGCTGTAAAGCAAGCTACTGTCACAAAACAGCAGCCGTAAAGTAAGCTACCATCACAAACAGCCGCTGCAAAGCAAGCTACTGTTGTAAAACAGCAGCTGTAAAGCAAGTTACTATCACAAAACAGCAGTTTTGGGGAACATTTTGGCGTTCTCTCTTATCCACAGTTTTCATTATCCACGGGAAGGCTTGGAACCAATCCCCAGTGGATACTGGGGTCCTACTGTATCTTAAAAATGTAAGGTAAAACCATTATGCAAATAGATTTTGAAGCAAAACCATCCTGGTTTTTTTGTCTGCCAAGCAGTCCGCCACTATGAGAAAGCCTGTCCTAAGAGAAAAGTCTTTACCAATTTACAGAAGCAAAGATGGGGCCAGGCTGGTTGCCAGTGGGAGGGAATTCCCTGGGAGCATTAATGGAAAAAGTGCTCTTCCCTCCTCCACCATCAAGCTTCTGAACGGTTTTTTTTTATTGCTACTGTTCTTCAAAGCACAGCACAAACTGACAACACAACACGATTTAAATGTCACAAACAGGAAGTCCAAAGGTCTATGCCTGAAAGGGATTTCTTTTTTTTCCTGAACTGTAAAGGATGAAGCTTAAGTGTCAGAGATCATTATTAGTCACAAGGTAACTTAGTAGTGTTGGCCTGAGGTGCTTCTAAAGTGTGCCTACAATTTTGACAAATTAACAATGGTCAGGATTAGTCAGCTACCTTCTACAAGTCAAACACACCAAAAGAAAAAAACGAGAGCTATTAAAGAAAAGTTCTTTTAAAAAGAGCTGTGGGCAGGGAAGCATTTTGCTTTCCTTCATCTCAGCCAGACAGGTAGTGGGATAACAGCAATGGGACTCAATACAGAACTAACCCAACTGAAAAATTAAGATTAATCTGTTCCTTTAGCAATGCAGTCCTTTGACACTAGGAATTGAAAACAGATTTTTTTCAATCATCTTTCCTCTCTCTTTTTTTTCTCCCTAAGTTATACACCGACCAAGCTTCCATTTTCAAAACCAAGGAACTCCTGCTTTGCCATCTACTGATTAAAATAATCTCTGACAAAGTAGGCCCTCAGACATGAAGGTGGCCGAGGGGGGGGGGAGCATTAGAAAATGGTCAGAAAAGGGTCTGTCCTGTCCAGACACTTGCAAGGGTTTGGAAAATCAGTTCAAGCCCCTCAGCGTGGAGGATGATACAGGAGGATAACCTGAACAAGACAAAAACTAGGAATACTGTACAAGATTCTCTCACTCCCCTTTTTAATTGCTTTCATCCCAGGCTATTTTGCAAATGTTTCAGAGTGCCTTTTGCTTTTTAAGATTTACATACTCATTGTTTTTAGCTTTAATTACAGCCATTTAATTACCAGTATGTAAGCCGCCTTGGTTATTTTCATTGCTTTTAGGTTTCTATCTTTGCCTTTCAATGACATAAACTGCCTTGGGTCCTTTTTTTTAAGGAGAAAGGAAGGCTAACAATATTTTAAATAAACTGAACAACCAATAAATGCTTCTAACAACCCTTCCTCCCTAATTCTTTCCCCCCATTTCTCGTTTTTCTTGCCCTTCTGCCAATGCCTTTGCCCTTTCATGCGCAGCCCACCTCCACCTCAAGGGAGCCGGGGCCCAACTAGCCCCCCCACAGAATATCTGCTCAAGAAGGGCACGTCAAGCCCAACCATTCTGAACTGTGTCATTCCTAAATGCGATTATTTCATTTGTTTGAATTTTTTTTAAACCCCACCTTTCTCCTTGGAAAAGGACCCAAGGTGGCTTACAATAATATACAGCCCAAAACATTTTAGGACATATCCAAGATTAAGAGCAGGGAATTAGAAGAGGCATCTTTAAAAGGGAACATTAAAGCTACAAAGAGCACACAAAAAGAAAAAGAAAAAGACATCCATTATGAGGGGTGGAAACTGACAGGGAAATCACCGGTGTTCTTATGAAATTAGCCAATGCAATCATGCATGGTAAAAAAATCCATATAAGTCACATTACAGTGGCACCTTGTATAAAGGAATTAATTTGTTCCAAATGAAATTCTGTTAAGCAAATTTCCCTTTATGCAAATTTCCCATAGGAATGCATTGAAAACAGAGTAATCCCTAATCGTGACCATTTTTATGTTGTACGGATTCGCCCTATAGACGATTCTGTTAAGCAAATTCCCCCCTATCTAGGGAATTTTTTATGTTGTACAGATGTTATGTTATACAAACCATTTGTTATAGGAGGCTCCACTATACAGCAGTGCCTTGTATAAAGGAATTAATTCATTCCAAATGAAATTATGTTAAGCAAATTTTCCTTTATACAAATGTCAAATAGGAATGCACTGAAAACCGAGTGATCCCATTTTTATGTTGTATGGGTTCTCCCCATAGGCGATTCTGTTAAGCAAATTTCCCCCTATCTCGGGAATTTTTTTTTTAATGTTGTACAGATTTTATGTTCTACAAACCCTTGGTTATAAGAGGGTTCCACTGTCTTTTATTCGACTCTCGTTTCTGCCTCCCTCCCCAACCCCATCTTTCCTCTCAGTCATTCCTTCGCATCTCTCACCCCCCACCCCCATTCATGTGGGTCTGGCCCCAGTTTACCCTCCTTCTCCCCCCCCTCCCCAGCATTAAAACACACATCCAAGGCTACCATTTCCACCCTTTAAAATAAAAGCAAAAAAAAAAAAGGAAGAAGTGAGGCTACGACTCCTCGCCTCGCTGGCTTTGTTCTCGCAGCCTCCCCGCCATGTCCGCCCCTCGCACACCCCCTTCCTGGTTTTTAGTGTGTTTTTTTATCTTTTGTACTTATTATCGTTTTGTGTAAACCGCACTGAGTCCCTGTGGGGAAATAGGCTGCGGTATTTAAGTTTAAAAATAAAATAAATAAAAAAAATTCCGACCACCGCCCCCCCCACACACAACATCCTTTCTCTCAACGCCTGCCTTCCTCACACCCCCCACCCCACACACCCCACACACCCCCAATTTCAAGGGCCTCCAGAGGAAGGCTTCCCCACCCCCACCCCCCATAAAGACCATTTCTTTTACCCTTTTTTAAAAAACGGGTTTCTTGGAAAACAGCCTTGTTTCTTCTTCTTCTTCTTCTCCTCGCCCCCTCTTTTTCCCCCCTTCGCCTCACACCTTTCCAGCACCTTCCCTTGTAGTGGGATGATGATTTTAGTATCAGGTTTGGTGGCTGTTTTCATTATTTATTGATATTTGATGTTTTTTTAAACTGTTTTCCTTCCTTATGGCAAGCCGCCCAGAGACCTTTTGGGGAGTGGGCGGCAGATCAGTTGTAAAAAAATAAATAAAATAAAATAAAATAAAATGCCCTTCCGTCCCCGTCCTCCCCCCACCCCCACCCCATTTGCTTCTTCCTTCCCCTTTTTTATTTCCTTTTTTTTCTCCCCCTCCCCTTTTATTTATTTATTTATTTATTTATTTATTTACTTCAGAGCTTATATACCGCCCGTCTTCCAGAAGGAACTCCGGGCGGCTTACAACAGGGGGGAAAAAAAAAGAAGACAATAAGCAAAATTATAAACAGCATCACAATAAAATCAATAAAATCGGTTTAAACATAAAAATCAATAGTAAGAAGGCAAGGTGGCGAGACAGGCGCCTCATTCGGGGGCCCAAAAATAAAAAAAATAAAAATAAAAATAAAGCCCTTTCCCACCCCCGGGGCGGGGGCTCCAAATACTCACCCCCACCTCTTTTCCCCTCCGCTGTTTACCACTCAGGGCTCTCCGGACCAACAGGGCGCCGCCATCTTGGGTCCTGGCTCTCCCGCCCGCCCCAGGGATCCCTCCGCGGACCGCCCTCCCCCTCAGAACCAAACAAAGAGTCCCCCTCACCAAGGAAGGTTTCGGGCCCTTTCGGGACGCTTTTTCCGCCCCCCCCCCCACCCAAGGTGGGCTTTTTCTTTTGTATTTCTTTCCCGAGGGGCAAGGAATAGGTAGGAGCAGGCGGGGTTGGAAACCAAGTGGCGGAAGGATCTCCAGAAAGGGGAGAGAAGCGATGCGGCGGCGGCTGGAGAAGACGGTCTCGTGATGAGCCGAGGGAGGCCGCAGGAAAAAGTCCCGGCGGGAGGAGAGGAGAAGGGAGGGGGCACGTCACGTGATCCCGCTCTCTCTCGCTCTCTCTCTCTCTCTCCTTTGGTTGGGTTGGTAAACAAGGCTAGGAACGGGGAGGGCGAGTGGGCGGGGCTAAGCAGGCTGCGGGGAAGAGGGCCCGGCGCTTTAGGAGTCCCCGCCCACCTCGTTGCCCCTGGCAACCGAGGCCTAGCTAAGGGCCAAGGGGGGCTTGGCGCCTCTCTCAAGTTTTAAGCGTTGTTTAGTTGTTTAGTTAGTTGTTTAGATAGGAAAACAAATGCGGTGTTTTTTTTTTTAAATGGCTAGTTAGAACTCCCAGAATTATGGGGTTTGTTGTTATTTTGGGGGGAGAAATTTTCGAATAATAAATGGCCAGTCCAGTTAGAACTCCTCCCAGAGTGATGGGGTTTGTTGTGATATTGTGGAAAACTGATTTTCCAATAAATAAATAAATAAATAAATAAATAAATAAATAAATAAATAAATAAATAAAATCTAAGGTAGAACTCCCAGAATTATGGGATTTGTGGTTGTGGAAAATACATTTACCAAGAAAATGGCCAGTTAGAACTCCCAGAAGTATGGGGTTTGTTGTTATTTTGGGGGGAAAGTTTCAAAAAAATAAAATAAATGGCCAGTCCAGTTAGAACTCCTCCCAGAGTGATGGGGTTTGTTGTGATATTGTGGAAAACTGATTTTCCAATAAATAAATAAATAAATAAATAAATAAATAAATAAATAAAAAATCTAGGTAGAACTTCCAGAATTATGGGATTTGTAGTTGTGGAAAATACATTTACCAAGAAAATGGCCAGTTAGAACTCCCAGAAGTATGGAGTTTGTTGTTATTTTGGGGGAAAGTTTCAAAAAAATAAAACAAATGGCCAGTCCAGTTAGAACTCCTCCCAGAGTGATGGGGTTTGTTGTGTAATGGTGGAAAATAAAGTTTCAAAAACAATGGCCGGTTAGAACTCCCTGTAGTATGGGATTTGTAGTCTCCCAGAAATCCCATGATTTGGGAAAATTGGTGTGGTACATAAATTTAAATATATAAATACACAAATATACAAATATGCAAATAAATAAATAAATAAATAAATAAATAAATAGGTAGCATTAGTACATTAGTTTTTATGAATGTGTATTTTAACGTGAACCACCCAGAGTAGTACAGGGGCGCTAGCATGTGTGATATACAAAATGAAACAAGCAAAAGGAAAAGGAAGTATAAACCAATAGAAAATAAATAAATAATGAAAGTGTGGATAAAAAAAGAGAAGAGGCAAAAAAGTCTTGCCATATACTGATCAATGATTAATTAATTAATGATTAAAGTGGAGTAATGAATTTTTGTACAATGACATGCATGAGATGACCATCAAGCAATATCATAATAATTCCACCTTGTACTGGTAGATGTATTAAGCATCCTCAAGTAGATCAAAAATTACTACTTACAGCACCACCATGTGGAAAAAAATAAGCACTGAATGTCTGGTAAATCCTAGTAACCTACATAATACAGTGGTTCTTCAACATTTCATATTTTAGCTATTGAACTGTCTATTGTATTTGTATTGTTGACCGTTGTCTGGTCCGTTGTTGGAAGCCGCCCAGAGTTCCCTTTGGGAAGATGGGCGGGATACAAGTTCAATAAATAAATAAATAAATAAATAAATAAATAAATAAATAAATAAATCTTTCTACCAGTCATTCTTTAAGTGTTGGACCATAAATGATATCTAGATGTTGTTATAAAGCTGTAGTATTTATCATTCATGTAATAATTGCACTAATATCTCTGGAGATGAACCAAACCAAACCAAAAACCAAAATATTCACTTCACAAATATGGTAGTTGAAGGTTGCAGTTTATTTATTTATTTTTATATTTTTACCCCAACTTTCTGTTTGAAAAGGATCCAGGGTGGCTCACATCATTAAAAAGGCCAGAGGCAGAAAATAAATTATATATATATATTTGCCTCTGGCCTTTTTAATGATGTGAGCCACCCTGGATCCTTTTCGATATATATGAACACCTCCAAAAAATTACCCTGAACTGTGAACTTTTTACTCATTCCTTCTCTTGAATGGTTAGTTGAGTTTGAACGTAACAGGAAACAAAGAAATAAACTTTTTATCATTCATTGCTCATGGATCAGGGCAATTCTTTTGTTTCCGGCCATCATATAGAGATCTTGAGACAGCCTTTTTCTGCATCGGCAACGTTGCATTGCATGAAGCAACCAGCCTGACATTTGTTCTCCATGTGGACGTGTGATTAATTCAATATAACAGCCTCGTCGACAGGATGTTATTAATTCAGGACAACCACCTTGCATCAGTGGCCTTTGAAGGGGTCTCAACACTCTGGAGTTAGTGCCTCTGCATGGTTTCACAATTCCCCCTGGCATTGGATTTTATGCCAATTTTCCTTGAAGTTTCACCTGCCAGAGGTCAGCCCATTTCCAAGAGAGAAAACAAGTTACTTGATGTGAAGCATCTTTTTTCTAATCTTGTCCCTCTTTGTGAATTACTATTAATTTTTTCTTTCAGTCTGGGGGCAAGGCAGCTTTTATTTTATTTTTCCCCACCCACTGAGCTGGAGGCATGTTTATTTCATCTTCCCTTAAGGGACTGAGAGGGAGGCTGAGAAAAAAAAAGAGAGAGAGAAATTAAATTAGGATGGGCTTCAGAAAAGAACTGGATGGGAGCAATTAGTAAAATTATTTCTCTTTGAATCAATTATCATACGATTAAGTCAGAATAAAGAAAGTGGTTCACGGGTGGGGGGGCTACTGGACTTCTTTTTCTTGAGAGAGTGCGAGTCCTCCATCTTATAGTCCGCTTTGACCTCTTGTCACCCTGGTCTGAAATAAATAAATAATACTTGCCATGCTTCAAAAATTGCTCAGGAATGGTTTGAGGGACAGGACAAAGAGCATTCAAGTTCCCCAGATCTCAGTCCAATGGCGCATCTATAGGATGTCCTAATACTGTACACCAGATCTGATACCATTGGACAGTGTTGGCGAACCTATGGCATGGGTGCCAAAGGTGGCACTCGGAGCCCTTTCTGTGGGCCCCTGACATCGCCCCTTCACAGCCACCTGCATTCAGGTTAAATTGCTGTATTGGCACTTTGCAAAAAATTGGTGGGTTTTCAATCACAGTTTGGGCACTCGGTCTCTAAAAGGTTTGCCATCACTGCCATAGGATGTCCTAATACACCAGATTTGATCCGTGAAGACCCTACGTTATGACTTGCTGATCTGAAAGGACCTACTGCTGATGTAGAATGGCCTTGTAGCCTGATAGTTAGTTAGTAAGTAAGTAAGTAAGTAAGTAAGTAAGTAAGTAAGTAAGTAAGTAAGTAAGTAAGTAAGTAAGTTCTGGTGCCAGATACAACATGACACATTCGGTGGTTGTGTGAAGTCCATGCCTCCATGCAGAATATTAAGCCAGTTAATATATTTTTCCTGTGCTTGTTTTCAAAAAATCAGTATCTCCAGAGGACACTCCAACCAGAAAAGGGCTGGGGAAAAAGAAACAGAGACGAACCGCCCAATCTGCAGAAGGGAGAACAAACAGGCAATGCTGAGAATTGAACCTCATTTGGAGAGTCCCCTTCAGGTTCTCAAAGTCTGGCTGGTTTTGATAAGCAAATTCTGCTCCGGGTTTGCTTCCCTCATTGGCTCCTTCTTCGCCGCCAGATTTTGACACGAATTAATCTGATTGAAAAATCAGGGAGGGGAATGGGACAGAGAAACACACACACACACACCAGAGAGAAAAGAGAGGCACACAGACCCAAGAAAAAATTAAGAGAAGAGTATCTCAGGTCCGGCAGACCCGTAGCAAGTGGAAAAGTTGAGCAGAGAAGGAGCCGAAGACGCTGCAAAAGAAATAGAAAAAACCAACTCTTCTGAAAGCAACAGGTGATTTTCTCTCTCTCTCACTCTTTCTCTCTGTGTCCAATAAAATAGTATTAATAGTGGTGTGGTAGAAGCAGCAATGCTATTTAACATGGTATAACCACTCGATTCAGCGTTATACTTAAAGGAGCTTTGATAACAATGCTGGTGGTTTCCTCCCATAATTTAAGGACTGTTGGTATGATGAGGGTGATTGCAAGGTTTACAGCCCCCAGCAAAGTTTTATCATGCTGCATCCACAGGCGAGAATTGAACTTTTGATAAATTTCGGAGTTGTAATGCAGGGCAGTTTTTATGAAGCAGTTTCCCTTATTTAATTAAAAGAAGCTTTTTAAAAAGTTCTTACTGAACTCTGGGATGTTTCATACCTCCACACACACATCCAAATCCAAAATCCACCACCCTAAGCCTGATGCAAAAGGCTTCACTTTTACATTTGAATAATTTGGAGATCAGGAATTTAATCCAGTGATGATAAATACAGCACCTTTATCATCTCCTTTCCACTTCAAAAATCCCAATTTTCCTTCTCTCCGTCCGTCTCTTTTCTAGAAAGTCACTTGAGTGTTAAGAGAAATTAGAGTACAAGACAGACATACACTCCGGTCCATATCACCCAATGATAGATCAGTTGATCCTGATCTACCTTCTGTCCATACTGATAAAATAATCTGTGGACAATAGTACAAACTACAAACCAGTGCCAATTTTGTGCAATACCCCTTTGAACGCAGTGGGATTTGCCTCTGAGATGCCCTCTTTAGGGGTAGAACACAAAAACAGATATAATTTTAGCAAAATGCAGAATGATTGCTAATCCATCCAGAACACAACAAACGGAACCAAACCCTGCAAATGGGTGAAATAATACACCCGGGAGTAATATAGACAAGAGGGCTGATCCTTTAATATGTCCACAAATTAAATTTGGTATCAATAATCCGTTGTCCCCCCAGTCATTTTAACATGTTTTTCTTATGCACACATATATGTATTTTTAGCAGAAGTATGCGTGGAGTCACGAAGAGTCAGTCATGGCTGTAACGACACACACACACACACACACACATGCGTACATATGATATTAGCTATGTATCAATCTTCTGATACAATGATATTATATGCAAACACAACTATCCCTAAATAAATTAAAAGCCTGTTGAGAAACAGACTTTATTACAGTCCCTATAAGTCATTTTCTAAAGGGTGGGGAGTATATTTTAAGGTTCAAAGTGCTCTGGAGGTGATCTGTTTCGCCAGTTTCTGAGACGTCTATTCGGACCTCCTGTTTAACGGCAAACTGTATAGCTACAGACCATCTTATTCAAACGCGGTCATTTGCCGCTACTGGATACTCACACTGCAGTGAAAACACCCAATCTTAGGAGCAAAGATGCAAACATGTAAGCGCAGGTCTCCCTGCTCAGCTCTGACACTCTAACCACTCTACTTCACAGTCTATTTTTCTGTGCTTTTTTTCCTCTCTCTTCACAAACAGGCAAACTCTTAAAAACAAAAAAGAGTCACAAAATCTGCAGGCGCTTACAACAGTTGTAACTTCGAGAGAGAGAGAGAGAAAGAAGGAAAGGAAAGATAAGCATATGGAAAGTAGAGATAAACGCCACTCTGTCCTTAGCCACTTTAGGTCACAATCAGCATCCACAGCCATTGGAGTTGAAGTTTTGTCTTGCCCCTTTTTTTTTTTTGACATGCAATTCCAGTCACTTCCATGGCTTCCTGAGGACTAGAATTTAGACCGTCGTAATCCAGCACTCCCTAACCATTAGGCCACATGGTCTCTACCCTAGGAACCACCCGAATGAACGATAGCTCTTATCTACCCAGGGTCGGTCCCCCAGATCTGATTCCATTTCTTCTCATGCGGTGGAGGATCTGATAAACCATCGTTCTGTACGATGTTGTGATTTGCATCGTTCTTCGCCCACGGAAGCGCAATCGCGGTCCGGCCACGTTCTTGGACTTTCTCACATTCATGCGGAAAAGGCCACTCAGGAATTCAGAAATTGCAATTCGGAGTTGGTGGGTTTGGGGCTTAATTATGCATTATTAACTCCCAGAACCCCTGGAGTTGTAGTAAAATGAAAAGTGACTTATCCAAAAATCTAAAGGAGATGCTTCTGATCCATTTGACCCAATTGGAAACTGCAGACATGGGATTTCACGATATGAATTGTCTTGCATTGAGAAACAGAGCCGGCTCTGCCATTAGGCAGAGGGAAGCTAGCATCTCGGGTAGTTAATTCTGGAGTCTCATGAAGGAACAGCTATTGTCCTTCCGGAAACAGGCAAAGACCTTTCTCTTCAGGCAAGCTTTCCCTGAATGATGGACTACCATGTATATTTTATATGGATCTATAGGTTCACATAGACTTTGTGTTTATAACTACTTATAACCTTGTAGCTTTAATGTAATGTTGTCTATTCATGCTGTACGATGTCCCTCAATTCCTTGTTCTCAAATACTGGAACATGTCTTAATTGTGCTGGACTGTATATTATCCTTTATTACTGTAAGCCGCCTTGGGTCCTTTTCCAAGGAGAAAGGCAGGGTAAAAATACTCTAAAATAAATAAATAAATAAATAAATAAATAAATAAATAAATAAATAAATAAAAATAAGATTTTACTAGACTCTAGATTGCCAGAGAGACAAACAAGTGGTTCCTAAATCTAATCAAGCCTGAACTTTCTCTCTCTTAGAGTTTGTTTCTTTGAAGTTTCAAACAGTTTGACTATCCAGCTATTCCCGTTCTAAATATCAGACCTTTTGCAAACTATGGGGAGAAATCTTATTTAAAAGCAACATTATCTTCCATTTCTCGTTTTAATCAGGAAGAGAGACATAGGCAATCTTAGATCTTCAGAATCAGGATTCAGTATGCATTTTTCTTCCCAGGACTGCTCTCATACCAAAATTTGTTTTTACTGTTACTGTACTGCAATTGTTAGAGAAAATGCAAATGACCATGCAAATGAGTGGGGTTTTATGGCTTTCCAGGATATTACGCTAAACTTCTTTTCCCCCATGGATTGCGTTGCTTGTCAGGAAGTAGGTTTCAGTGATGGAAGGAAAGTGAAAGATTAGCTAGGAGAAATAGTTTAAAAATTCACTTTTCAACGTTTCCATCTTGTTTTCTGCTCTGCTTCCTAGTTATATTGAAAGAAGGAAAGGTTGGGGTAAATTTTGAATCTACTCCCCTCTCTTTCAAGGGAGAGCATTGTAGTCTATCAGTATTTTTGGTACAGCTAATTGTTTTACGTGCAAGTTGTGTAGGTTGAAAGCAAGCAGACAAGACTAGTCCGTTATTCTGCACTCATCTGAATGGTCTGATCATACCCCATGCAGAATCATTTTCTGGGAGGAACACGGGGCAAGTCCTGAGCTGCTGGGATAAAAGCCTTTCATGGTGATAATAATCTATCTTCTTTACTTACAATTGGATATAGATCAACAGCAAACTAACACACCACCTGACTCCAACCGACTCAAGAGAGGGCAAAGAGTTCACAGGGGAGAGGCAGGCCCCTCTTTGAACTCAGAGGCAGGAAGGAACTCTTGTTTAACGCTGGATAGATTGACAGTCGCTCCGCCCAGAAAGGTCCCTCTCAGCCACACCTCCCCAAAGTCAGCATGCAAGGTTGTAAAGTTTCATGGATCTCTTTTGTTCCCCTCTCTAGATCTCGGATGAAGTGAGAAGGAGATGCCTCGGTCTTTCTTGGTGAAGAGTAAGAAGGCCAACCCATATCATCAGCCCCGTGTTGTGGATGATGGTTTCCTGGTGCCAAAATGGGATCCAGAGGAAATGGTGGCCCCTTGCTCCGATGGTAGGTCTTTGCTGATGTATTGATGGAGCATAGGTTACATGGTAACAGCATGCAACCACTAGACCCTTGTTTCCTTCTGCCTTGGGAGAGGCATGTGCAAAGCACGGGCCAGATGGGTTCACACCTTTTCAACTGCAAATCCCCAAGGCAGGGTCATACCTTTCCAAAATCTGCATCCTCTGAATTTCGCCACCCTGGGCCAAAACCATAGCGGCCTTACACCTCTGAACTACGGAGAGGATGCAAACTTTTGCAAAGCCTGGTTGATGGGGAGTGTGGTGCAATGTAGCTGATATTGAGGACAGGGAGACAGAGGTGAAGTTAACGGCTCTTCCAAGTGGAATATTTGTATCACCAGTTGTTCAGGGCTCTGCACCGATGGGACTGGAATTTTGCCCCCAGACGGCATTCTTCCTGCCTCTGCATCGGCCTTGATTCATAGACCTTTTAAAGCCCTCTGTAGTGATTGATTTAATTTTTGCTCCATTTCGCCGCAGGCGAGTAGCGCTGCAGCGCTATGTCACTTCCCTAGAATTTCATCATTGATACACTTGGGCTGGAATCCTGTTGCTCCATCTAATCAGTGGCACTAGGAGCTGGCATAGCCCAGGGAAGCACATGTGAACTCTACGTGAGCCTTCCCAGCCGGTGTTAAGTGACGCTATTACGCCTTTGCTCTAATATTGCAGCGATTATTGATAGCAGCAATCTTCCTGACGAGACCAAAGGGTTCAACCCGAGTTACCCACAGTGCCTTGCTCCTGAAGAAGAAACTGATCCAAACCATGGCAAAGGTGATGACTTCTCTGCCAAGGAGATGGGCAGGACAGCATCAGGGCCTCCAACGCCAGGTGAGAAACAAGTAGATCACGAGAGTATCGTTTGAGAGCAGGAGGTAGTCAACCTACACAGCAGAATGGGGAGAGGATGAACTGGTAAAATCCGGGCACCAGATTAGAATAGATCCCATTGCTTGAGGGGGTGGAATGCCGCTTCTGAATATTTCCCTGATGGAAAAATAAACAGAAGCCTCCTCGTAAGCAGAGAGCTCGCACCGCAGGAAGGAGAGTTCTGATCTTGATGGATTAGATTTCTGTTTGCAGGGAGTTGCAAAGACCGGGGAACGCTCCCCAAAAGTGATCTCCCACCCCGTGGTGTGCAGTGATTTATTTTGTCTGCCCTGAAAATGAACACGCTGGGGTTCTTTGTAATTTTGCCGAAGGGTTGCGAGAGACTGAATGTGGAGTTCAGATTCCGAAGGACCAGATCCAAGTGCTGCAAACCTAGGACACAGAAGGGAGGGAATTTTGGCCCATTCATTCATAGCCTGGCCAACCTCATAGGGCTGTTGTGAGATAACAAGGGGACCACCATTTCAACTGTACTTTTGTCCTTATTAGAAGGAAATCTGGGTTATAGACAACGCACTATAAATTCTATTATCTATAAATCCAAAATAAAATTAAAAATATGGCAATTTAGGCTGCAGGTGAGAAGAACACATATACAACTGCCCTCACCAATACACCTGCCATGTAGGAGACCTATAAATAATATTTCTAACAAGGCTGTTAATACGGTGCATTACAAACAGTAATTATTTTCCCCGGTCTTTTTATATTATTTTCTAATTTCTTGTCAGAGCTACCCGTCCCGGCGTTGAAATCGCAAAACACCAGCTCTGTGGGAAACGTTCCTAATGTCTATAAACCCAGCTTTACGTGGGATGTGTTACGCTCCCCATATACCTACCAGCCAATGGCTTCTGCCTTTCTGGAACATTCCCTCCACCTGTATGGCAACCCACACATGCCGGCTTCAGAATCACCCTTAGATTATAGCATGCGATTCTCCCCGGACATGGAGACCTACCACTGTGTGATATGTAACAAAGTGAGTAACTCATTTCGCAAAAAATGCTTATAAAGACTTGTAATTACCTCTAGAAATACCGTAGGATCCCTGTATCCACGGTTTCACTTATCTGCTGTCTGACTGGAGGAGGGCCATTGTCCCCATCTTCTAAAAAGGAGATCCCAATGATCTACAGCCAGACGGAGAAAATTACAGAGTAGATGATAAAACAATCACTCCGCAAGTACCTTGAAGAGACAGTGCTGTAATGCGTGGAAGTCATCCCAGAAGGCAGCAGAAGGAATAATGGCCTTAAATTAAGGGGATGCCAATTTATCAGGGGGGAAAAACTTCTGAACTGTTAGACCAGTACGACAATGGAACCAACGAGCACAGGAGGTGGTGAGGGTTTCACCAATCTCTGTGTGAGATAAACGCTGGTAGGTTCAGGGTCCCTTATTTGGTCTTTCGTTCACCTCTGTATTTCGCTGTTTTAAAAACAAAGTAGAAGGAAGAACCACAGATGAAAAAGAGGTAGAACCATCACTCTGTTTTTTTTTGGGGGGGGTCTCTTCCCAGATATTTTCCACCTCTCATGGTCTGGAAGTCCATATCAGAAGATCCCACAGCGGGACGCGTCCCTTTGCGTGTGGAACCTGCGGGAAAACGTTTGGGCATGCGGTCAGCTTGGAACAGCACGCCAACGTCCACTCCCAGGTCAGGGAAGGAAGTGACAAGACTCGCAACTCATTGCTGTAAATAATTACTCCTCCCTTTTAAATCTCTGACCTTCTGATCAGTAAGAACCTTTCCCAGAAGGCAGGGGTGAAAGGTGAAGGGTTCGGAGCTGACTCTCCTGTAAGGCAGAGGGAATAATGCATCTCAGCCAACTCTCTTTCCCATTGATGGATGGATCTGGCCTGTCATGCAACCCCTCCCTTCACCGGTAGTGAAGAAAAGAGGCATTATCCTTTTTTGCAAAACAGTACAGTTGTTAGTCCCTTTGTTAATATTTGCTTTTGAAGGTCCCTGCAATGGCGGAACAGGGAGGGAGGGAGGAAGGAAGGAAGGAAGGGATAGATAGATAGATAGATAGATAGATAGATAGATAGATAGATAGATAGATAGATAGATAGATGGGAAGGAAGGAAGGGATAGATAGATAGATAGATAGATAGATAGATAGATAGATAGATAGATAGATAGATAGATGGGAAGGAAGGAAGGGATAGATAGATAGATAGATAGATAGATAGATAGAGGATAGATAGGAGGAAGATAGAAGATAGAAGATAGATAGATAGATAGATAGATAGATAGATAGATAGATAGATAGATAGATAGATAGATAGATAGATAGATAGATAGATAGATAGATAGATAGATAGATAGATAGATAGATAGATAGATAGATTAAATTTGGGGTTATCCAGCCTTGGAGATCTGATCTCCCCTCTCTGTTCCTCCCTCCCTTTCTCAGGAGAGAAGCTTCGAGTGCAAAATGTGTGGGAAGGCGTTCAAGAGGTCCTCCACGCTGTCCACCCACCTCCTGATTCACTCAGACACCCGGCCGTATCCTTGCCAATACTGCGGGAAGCGCTTCCACCAGAAGTCAGACATGAAGAAGCACACCTACATCCACACGGGTGAGGGCGGCTGCGTCCTGGAGGGAGGCCCTTGTGCGCCCGTTGGGTGTCCCTTGGACAACGCAGCAGACTCCTAGTAGAGTTGAGGTCGAAGGGGGCCTCAAAGGGTCATCCAGTCCAACCCCCCTGTTCAAGGCAGGGGTCCAAGTCAACACAGTTCTGACCAACAGTGGTCCCCATCTTGATGGCCACCAGCACTGGAGTGCTCGCCACCTCCCACGGGCATGAGTTCTGTTGTTGTACTGCTCTAACAGTTAAGAAATCCCCCCCACACACTGATCTTCAGCCTAAATATGTCTTCTTGTCACTTAAGCCCATTATAACAAAGGGTGGTCCAATTTTCTCTTGAAGACCTCCAAGATTGGAGCGCTCCACACCTCCAGCGTCCTGGGTCCTCTGGTCGTTAGGACGTTTTCCCTGATAAGAACATAAGAACCAAGGAAGAGCCCTGCTGGATCAGGCCAAAGGCCCCTCTAGTCCAGCTTCCTGTATCTGACAGTAGCCCCACCAGATGCATCTGGGAGCGCACGAGATTAGGTCTCTCTCTCCTGATACCACCCCCCTGCATCTGGTTCTTGAAGTACCCCAGTTTTAAGCCTGGAGATGACACACATCTCCATCATGGTTTGTCACCTGGGATGGACTTCTCCTCCAGGAATCTGTCCAATCCCCTTTTGAAGGCATCCAGGCCAGATGCCATCACCACATCCTGTGGCAGGGAGTTCCACAGATACTCAGCCTAAATCTAGCTTCCTGTCCCGTGAGATCGTTCTGACGTGTCCTGCTCTCTGGGGTGATGGTGGAGAACGGATCCTGCCCCTCCTCTGTAAGGAAGCCTGTCACGTCTTTGAAAAGGCTCTCCCATCTCCTCTCAGTAGACACGTCCCTTTCTTTTTTTTTTCTCACGGGACCTATTTTTAATTAATTAATTAATTAATTAATTGCTTTCTGCACCACCGCCATCTGGCCCTGAAGGCAACTCTGGCCGATGAAGAAGATTGGAACGAAATACAACTTGTTTAGTTCCCAGTCCTTTGATCATCCTGGTTGCCGTCCTCTGAACTTGCTCCAATGCATAGACAGGAGGCCAAGGCTTGTATCTGATTTCAAAAGCCCTCCCATAATTCCCAGTTGTTACAAGACTGTCTTCCAGCATCTAGGCCAGGCATGTCCAAACTTTGGCCCTCCTGATGTTTTGGGCCACCACTCCCATCGTCCTTTGTCATTGGCAATCTAAGCTTCAAATTCTGGGAGTGGTGGTCCAAAACATCAGGAGGGCCGAAGTTTGGACATGCCTGGTCTAGGCTCTACCGTGGGCTGTTGACCCGCATTTTCCTTGGTGGCAGAATGGCTGGCCCCTTTATTGCCATAGATAAGGAATCCCAATATGGGTTATTGATTTCCCTCTTTTTCTCTCGCAGGGGAGAAGCCCCACAAGTGCCAGGTCTGCGGGAAAGCCTTCAGCCAGAGCTCCAACCTCATCACCCACAGCCGCAAGCACACCGGGTTCAAGCCCTTCAGCTGCGACCACTGTGGGAAAGGTTTCCAGCGCAAGGTGGATCTGCGGCGTCATCGGGAGAGCCAACACAGCCTCAAGTGATCAGAAAGGTCCACTGTGGCAGGGTTAGGGACCTGCGGCCCCAGGGCCGTGTCCCGCCCAAAGTCTTGGCCCACTTCACGAAGCCCCGCCCAAATTTGGTTCGGTCTCCGCCTTTAGTGGATTCTAGCTCCTCCCACTCTTTTCTCTAGCCACACCCACCGAGTCAGGCAGCTTTTTATAGGGGAAAAAGTCCTCCAGCTTTTCTGTGTGAACAGCTGGCAAGAGATGCGGATCCTTTTGATAAATTCCTATGGAGGGAGTAACCGGCTCACGCTTTCATTTAGAGCTTAAGGGAAAGAGTATTACTATTTTTTATTTAGAGTATTTTTACCCCTCCTTTCTCCTTGGAATAGGACCCAAGGTGGCTTACAGTAATGAGGAACGATATACAGCCCAGTCCAGTTAAGACATATTCAGTTTTGAGAACAGGGAATTGAGGGACTTCTTACAACATTAAAAGACAACCTTAAAACTATGGTACAAGAGAAGGTGAGCAGTTAAAGAGAGAGTAAAAATTCCATCCATGGTAAACCATCCAAAAGTTATGGGGGATGGAGACTCACATTGAAAACGTAGTGTCAAAGCAATCGCACAAGGGAGATATAAACACAAAGTTATGAGTGGTTATAAACACAAAAAAAGTCTGTGTAATCATGTATAATAGATACATCTATGATAGTTCTCGAGGGTCCACAGTAGAGGTTGATCATTCCCAGAACCTTCTACTGGATCCTTTTAAGTGTAATATTTTTCACTGGGATTAGATATAGAGTTTTCTATTCTGAAAACTGACTTCTTGGGCACTGAATTACGGCTTTTTCCTCTAGGCGTCTTCTTTTTTCTTCGCTGTCTTCTGAACTGCCACCGCTTCAGATATCAATACCACCCCTTCCCTTCTGCTCTTTCCAAATAAAATGACAATTGTAAATATGTCTTTATGCTTGCAGTTACTTGTATATACATTTTTTTCCAATAAAGAAAGACAATCAGGAGGTCTGCAGACTGTTGATATTTAGTAACGATTGTGCCATGCAGGTTTTTATTGGCGTGCTATAAAAACTGGACAGCTCAATGGCTTCAGTATCTGACTATGAAGCCATAGGTTGGGAGTTCAATTCCTGACTGGGCCTCCTTGGTCACTCCCAGAACCAGGAAAACCAGGTCACTCCCAGAATGGGAAAACCCACTTCTGTGTCGTTCTCTACCTAGTTAACCCTGAAAAGGGTTGGTCGGATTCGGAATTAGTGGTCTGGATAGCTTAGTGGGTTAGGTGTTAATCTGTCTCAACATGTCGGCAAAAGGAAAAATACAATGGTACCTTCTACAAATTGCTGCTGGTCAGTGACTGTAATAAAGACTTGATCGATTGACAACTTACGAATTTAATCCATTCCGAATGCATGCTCTTAAGTCGAACTATTCTTAAGTCAGGGTACCTATCAAAAAAATTAGGGGAAAAAAGTTAAATTTTTAAAAAATGGAAATATATTTGTAAGTCGAGCAGACCATATCTAAAATTTGTAAGGCGGCAGTTAAAACGCCAACAGTTTTCCGCTCTTTAAGTCAAATTGCTCTTAAGTTGAGCTGCTTTTGAGTCGGGATACCACTGTAAATAAATAAAAGGCACAATACTTGAAATACTTGAAAGGGAAGGAATGTTTTGATCTATGAGAGATCTCACTGGGGGAAATAAACCAAGTTCATCTTTAACATTATTTGTTTTTGGTGTTTTGTCTAAAAATTGTTTCTGTTGGACTTCCATTGGTGAAACTGCTGGGAATCAGAAATCCTGAAGATTCCCCTTCGAATCTGTAGATGAACGATTCATGTTGGAAATTATCCAACGGCAAGGCACGTGTTTGCCAAACCAAGGGAAATCTTGAAATCTATCTGCAAAAAAACCCAAATCAGACAGCTGGCTCCATTCTCTTTTAGGGAACAAAGGATTTGGTGTTCTAGGGCATTTCCATGCCTATCAGTGATTTACATGAGGGACTAAGAAGATTATACCTTGCTTTTCAACCTGAAATATTTTTTCCTGCTTCCTTTTTCATCTCCAGCCCATTCTACCCTTCGACTCGTTGCGCTGTGTGCAAAATTTGGGCATAGACCAAAGAAGACACTGTTTTTTTTATTTCATTTTACAACACTCAAGTGCCTAGTCCTCATGGAGGTCACAGAATCACAGATGGGTGGAGTTGGAAGGGGCTTCTAAGGTCATCCAGCCCAACCCGGTGCTTAAGGCAGGAATCTAAATCAAAGTGGTTCTGATAAATGGCGGCCCAGTTTTCTCTTGAAGGCCTCCAGTGTTGGGAGCGTTCACCACCTCCCAGGGTCATGGGTCTCATTGTTGTACTTCTCTAACAGTTAAGAAGTTCCCCCTCCCCCCAATATTAAGCCTAAATCTGGCTTCTGGTCAATTGAGCCTATTATGACATCTTCTCCACTCTGCGGTGATCAAGGACAGATCCTTTCCCTCCTCTGTAGAACTCCCTTTCAAATGTTTAAAAAGCAGTGGCTTATCTCCTCTTGATTTTCTTTTCTCAAGGCTAAACATGCCCGTTTTTTTCAGTCTTCCCTTCTCGGGGTTGGTGTCCAGTCCCCAAATACTCCTGCTTGCCCTCCTCTGAAATTGCTCCTGCGGGATGCCATCCTTCCGTAAAATACATTTTCCGGAACTAGACCCTCTGCAATCTAGCCGAGATCGTGTTTGAAATTCTATAGCTGCATCTGAAGACCACTGGACCTTCCAGACATCGTTCGACTGCAAGACCCATCATCCTTTACTGTTGGACTGCATGGGTTATAGAGTGCTTCAGAGTGGCAGGGCGCTTTCATGGGCAGAATCTGTTGGAGAACTGCCGTCCAATTTCCGAGTTTTCTTTTGAGTGTGTGTGTGTGTGTGTGTGTTGGATTCATTGTAGTGCTTTATAAAAAGGATAATACTTTGCATCTGGCACTGACAACGATATACTGTATATACAACATATATGCCACCCAGAGACCTTCGGGTAGTGGGCGGCATATAAGTTGTATAAATAAAATAAGATATGTCCTGCAGGACCACTATATTTGTCTGTTTCACGCGTTCGTCAAGCTAACTTCACAACTTGAGACCTCTTTGAAGATGTTTATTTATTAACTTTATTATTTTATGCTTTTCTGATTGTTTACTTGTACTTACACGAGATGCCACCTACTGTGCTCACCAATTTAATCTATGCTCTTGCATACAGCTTGGATAAAGGCTGATAAAGCCACAGAGTATTCTATATTTCATATGTGGGATCTTTTAAACTTTCAATATTGTCTTTTAATGAGCTCAACTGCCTTTGCGTTGTTTTCAGGCTTTATGGTCTGTTAATGACGCGAGGCACCTTTCTCTATTTGTTGTAAGCTTTAAGTTTGGTCTTTCAGTGACGTCAGCCACCTTGGGTCCTTTTTAAAGGCGAAAGGCAGAGTAAAATATATATGAAATAAATAAATATAAACAAACTGTCCCTACCAGCTCCTTATAAGCCCGGGCTTTTAACCTTTTCCAGAGAGAATACAACTTTGTTCTGCCTTGCAATCAGTCCAGGACTGGATGGAAAAAGTTGGAAAGGACACACTCATTCACTCGCAGGGCACACGCCAGCCCCACTGTCACTTCTTGGCACAGCATGGGAAATACCACTTTGCATGCACTGTTCATTTGCTAACCAAAGTAGTCTAAATATTAGCCCCCTCTCTTTCTCAAACAGAGGGGGGGGGTTGGGGGGGGAGAGAAAAGCACACAATCCGCTCCTCTGTCCTCCCAACTTGGGTTGAGATTTTTGGCAAAAAGGCGAATTCTTGACAGACGGCTCCGTGGCCGGGATGCGGCCGGAAGGGAGATTCGTTGGCAGCGGCGGGATTAAGATTTGCATGATGAGAAAGTGTGAGGGCAGGTGCGGCCTCCCTGAGAAAGGAGGACAGGCACATTTTCCTCCTCTTTCCACATCCCTGGATGCTTCTGAGAAGCCCACGAGGGCGCCGTGGCGGTCCCACGTGGCATCGGGAGGCCTCAGGCAGCGGGTCTGGAGAGCCACCAAATTTTTAATTTGTGGTTATGGCGCCGGAGACGCAAAGCAACACTTGGGTGATTTTATGCATCTTAACAACTAAAACCACCACCACCACTTACCTTGGCAAACCGGGCCCTCGTTTGTTGCTTTTCTGGACTACAACGCCCGCTGTCCTTCGTGTTAGTGGGGTTTTTTTGGGAATTGTAGTCCAAGAGGCAATGTTGCGTATCTCGGAGTCCAGAGAATCTCCAGCGTGGTGCAATAGCTTAGGACCCACAATAAGCCTGTTTAATTCTCTACTGAGCCTTCGTTAAGTCCTCCCTCTTCTGCCTGACGAATCTGTTGCAGCTTGGAGACTCTGGAACTCCCTGCCACAGGGGGCCAGGCTGCCTCCATCCTTACTTTCCTTCCGCAAGTAGGCAAAGACCTTTCTCTCCAAGTAAACTTATCTTTAGTGGCTGGCTGGCTCACTTCCTTGTGCTCTGTTGTTTCTTAAAATGTATCTTTAGCATTGATTTTTTTATTGGTAATATAAAACTTGTTACCTTCTTTCTTAATATTTGTATACTTCCCTGGTTTTTGCTATTAAGTGTCATCATTTTAGTCATGGAGGCTGCCTTGGGTCCATTGAAAGGCAGGATAAATGTGTGTGTGTGTGTGTGTGTGTGTGTGTGTGTGTGTGTGTGTGTGTGTGTGTGTGTGTGTGTGTGTGTGTTGTGTCATTACAGTCATGACCGACCCTTTGTGACTCCATGTCCATGGAGTTTTCTTGGCAGGAACACTGGAGTGGCTTGCCAGTTCCTTCTCCAGGTGCCTACAGCACCTGGTATTCCCTGGTGGTCTCCCATCCAAGGACTGACCAGGGCTGACCCTGCTTAGTATCCAAATGCACTTAGAGCATCTAGGCAGCATGCAGGATAAATAAACTATTTTAAATAAACAAATAAAAAGAATTAAAGCAGAGAGACTGCAGCGCACAACACTAGGACTAGGGAGCACTCCATGAAACTTTGGGGTGCTAGATCTCAAACAAATAAGAGAAAGTCCTTTTTCACCCAGAGGATCACTGGTCTGTGGAACTCCCTGCCAGAAGAAGTGGCGACCGCTGTCAGCCTTGACAGCTTTAAGAAAGGATTAGACAAGTTCATGGAGAACAAGGGTATCAATGGCTATCATGATGGATGCCTAAGGACAACCTCCGAACTGAAGAGATAGACAGGAGATCTCTCAATGCCATTTGCAGGGAATTGTAAGCAGGTGAAGACACCTGCTTGGGAATACCCTGAAGCAAACGGTGAGCCGCTGTGTGAGACAGAAAGCTGGACTGGGTGGGCCATGGCCTGTTCTGGCAAAGCTGCTCTTATGACAGTGAGGACAGCCACATGAAAATAATCAATAAATATAGTCCCGGGGTCCTTGCGTTCATTGGAACATGTGCACGGGTAAGCCTTTAGCTAAGTGATAATGCTTGATTCTTCCTCAGAGCTTGGCAAAGGAAGATAGGGTGATGATGGGAAAGAGGGCTTAAAATCTGCCTCCGAAAAAAGACGATTCTTGGCTCGCGGGCTTATCAGTCCTTGCCGGCTGCCAACCGTCAGGCTGTGAAATAGGCCTGTTGGGGTGGGGGTGGGGGACCCCCTCCCAAGGCGAGATAGGTCAACCCTTATCAGACCCAAGTCCAAACGCAGGGAGCCTAAAAAGAGTCTTCCTGCCAACTCCACAAAAAAACCGGCTGGTCCCTGAAGGGTGGAGGGACTGGGGGGTTGCTGGTGGTTGATTGCTTGGAGCCTTTCATACCAATATGCAACTAACAAGGCCGGCATTAATAGTGAATGCAAGCAAGGCAAACGTCTTCAAGGAACCGCAGGATTGCCTAGGAAGGAACAAGCACGTTCAATGGGCGTGAGAAACAGGGACACCACCTTTGGATCCAATAGCGACCATCCTCCTAACCCAGGTCTCTGGCGGTGGAATCCAAGGTTGAGAGTTTGATTCCCGCCCTGGGCCTCCGTGGCCGGTGTGTGTGTGTGTGTGTGTGTGTGTGGACTGGATGATCTTCAGGGGTCCCTCCCAGCTCTGAAGTTATATCTATCAGCTTGCACATTTTTTTCCCTGGAATTCAGCCCAAATCTAGCTTCCTGTCGCTGGAGCCCATTGCTATTACTACGTGTCTTGCCTTCTGGGATGATGGAGGCCGGATCTTTTCCCTCCTCTGTAGGAATGCCTTTCAAATATTTGAAAAGTGCTCTCCCGTCTCCCCCCTGTCTTCTTTCCTCCACGCTCAGCGTGCTCAGTTTTTCCGTTTTTGCCTCCAAGGGTTTGGTTTCTAGTCCTCTGTTTTTTCCTGCTTGCTCCACTTCCCTTGAATTTGTTCCGGTTTAATGTCTGCATCCTTTTTCAAGGATGGGATCCCGAACGGATTGAGAAGACTGTCAACTGGAAAACAAGAGGTGTGATAGACGCGTGCAAAAGGCTGAGGCATTTTATCTACATTGCCCATAATAAATGTTTTCCCTCCTTCCCCTATTCCGGGTGGTTTTGCAAACGGGACAGCTTATCTCTTCTCCTAAATTTAGAGTTCTCCTCATGTCTTTGGCGGTGGCGGGGGAGGGGGGGCAGCCTCTTCCTTTCCGTTCCAGAAAAAAATTGCATATCTGTTGGAAACAGGAAGCTTTAAAAAACACACATCAACAGACGGATTCTGCTTCACCACAACCTAATAAAGCTCTTCCTTAAAGGGTCGTAGGCTGCAGTATCCTGCTGAGTCAGTGTGTCCCAGCGTCTCACTCGTGGCCTGGGCACCAAGCGTTTGCATTCGGTCAGCCGAGAACGTACCAAGGTTCTAGTCCTCACTGACCCCGCAGGCACAGCAGAAAAGACTGGCTCAGCCCTTTTCTCTTTGCCTGTGGCGTCTTACACCCTCACACAGAGAGCCCATCCCATGTACACCAGGGGAATGTGATGGTCTCAATTTTACAGGGGTCCTGAATGCACTCCGGGTTTTAGTCCGAGAGTGTGTGTTTCTTTGTGTGTTTGACCATCTTGCGAGGGTGTGTGTTTATGTGTTTGACTGTCTTTTGTATGTGTGTGTGTGTGTGTGTTGTATGTTGGATGTCTTGTATGTGTGTGTGTGTGTTTTTAGGTTTGATCGTCTTGTGTGTGTGTGTGTGTGTTTGTGGTTTTGACTGTCGTGTGTGTGTGTGTGTGTGTGTGTGTGTGTATTTGTGCGTTTGCCCCTCTTGTGTGTGTATGTTTGTGGGTTTGGCCATCTTGTGTGTGTTTCTTTGTGTGTTTGACTGTCTTGTGTGGGGGGGTTTGTGGGTTTGACTGTCTTTGTGTGTGTGTGTGTGTGTGTGTGTGTGTGTGTGTGTGTGTGCTGTATGTCTTGTGTGTGTGTGTGTGTGTGTGTTTGTGTTTGTAGGTTTGGCCGTCTTGCGTGTGTGCATATTTGTGGGTTTGGCCGTCTTGTGTGTGTTTTCTTTGTGTGACCGTCTTTGTGTATGTGTGTGTGTGTTGTGTTTCTCTGGGTGTGTTATGTGTGGAGAGAGAATCCTCTCCAACGTCTCCGTTCACTCCTTTGGAGGGGACTTAAAAGACACCGCGAAGAGACTCCTCTACTGTTTCTATCTCTATGCGCAGGGCCCCCGGGGGGGGCGGGGTTGCCTGCCGTTAAGACGCAAAATGGCCGCCGAGAGAGAGAGAGAGAGAGAGAGAGAGAGAGAGAGCGGAAGGAAGGGACCCGGACGTGACGTCAGGCGCCGGCGCCGGAAGTGCCTGCGGTGGAGCTCTTGCCTGGGGACCCGGAGGCAGCCGGTGAGACCCCCTGCCGCCTGGCAAAGGGAAAGCGGGGAGGGCGGGAGGCGGAGAGCGAGGAGGCGACGGGGGGGGGTCGGGGGGTGGGGCGGGCGGCGGCCGAGGTGGGGGTGGGGGTGGGAAGGAGGAGGTTGCCATAGAGACGAGCCCTAGAGGGAAGGGCGGGCCTTGGAGGAATGGAGGGAGGTGGGGAAGGGTCAGGGCTGCCTGAAGGCAGAAGTCCCACAGGTCGAGTGGGGCGGACTGTAAGGGGGGGGGGAGCCTGGGAGGGGGTCTGGGAAGGCTTTCCTCCCATGGACGTCTCTGGCTCCTGGCCTTCCTCCTCCTCCTCCTCCTCCTCCTCGCTGCCTGGAGGCAGAAGTACCACAGGTCGAGTGGGGCGGGTTTGGGGGGGGAGCCTGGCGGACTCCGACCCCCAGTTGCTTTCCTCCCATGGACGTCTCTGGCTCCTTGCCTTCCTCCTCTTCCTCTTCCTCCTCTTCCTCCTCTTCCTCCTCCTCGCTGGACGTCTCTGGTGGGGCGGGTTTGGGGGAGCCTGGCGGACTCCGACCCCCAGTTGCTTTCCTCCCATGGACGTCTCTTCCTCCTCTTCTCGTCCCCCTTCCCTCCTCCTCGCTGCCTGGAGGCAGAAGTACCACAGGTCGAGTGGGGCGGGTTTGGGGGGCCTGGCGGACTCCAACCCCCAGTTGCTTTCCTCCCATGGACGTCTCTGGCTCCTGTCTTTCTTCCTCCTCCTCCTCCCCCTCCTCCTCCTGCCTGGAGGCTCACCAAGGTCAGTCCTGCGGAGGTCAACCCCAGGTTGCTTTCCTCCCATGGACGTCTCTGGCTGCTGTCTTTCTTCCTCCTCCCCCTCCCCCTCCTCCTCCTGCTCCTGCTCCTCCTCCTCCTCCTTCCTCACAACAGTCCTGCGAGGTCAGCCATGGGGGCTTCTTGAGTGGTGTGTTCCTGGCTCAAGATGCTTTTGAGTGGCAGGAGGGAGGGAGGGGGGAAGGGGGCAGGAGAGGATTCCCATGCAAACCTCTTGGGGAGGTCGGTGGACTCTCGCCCAACGCCTGGCCGGAGGTTTTGGAAGCATGTGGCTGCTGGCGTCCGGGTCAATAGGACTGGGATGAACCTTGACCTCCGAGGCTCCCGTGGCTGGTGGCGTGCCGCTGCCATCAAGGAGGCCGAGAGGGGGAATCGAACCCATGAGCTCTGTCTCCGCAACCAGAGACCTCAACCACTGTGCTCGCCAGCAGTTTGGAAAGGGAAATGAGGTAACGAGTGCCCTTTAGATACCTTGGACAGCAGCTCTCCTTTCGGTAGGCCTTTCAGGGCAGGAACGCTGGGTATTCCTAAAACTCAAAAGGTTGGCGGTTGCTGCGGCCCCTCATGAGGTCAGAGAGAGCGTCCTGGAGGGGTCCCTTGTCTCCGTCGTGCCTCTTGGGACAGGCACCCTTCTGCTAAATTTCCACTGGAATCGGGGCTTGGCAAACGAAGGGTGGGAACAAGAGAAATTTGTCAGCAATTGGCCCTGGAAAATCCCCACGGGTTAGACCGAATGCTTTGATGCAATGGGCCGCGGAACAAGAAAGACCAAATTAAACACCATCAGGTCACTGCTGGGTTTTGGCCAGTTCCTCCATAAGGCCACTTGGCTGCCTTCCTAGGAATGGCTGGTTTGCCGTTAGCCCTTGAATTAAATTAAGGGACCTCCTGCATGCACTCGGTCCAGGCTGCTGGCAGGGGTGGCTAAGCCTTTGCCGGACAGCTGCTCTGTGGATCGGAGAGCCAGAGAGAGGAAGAGGATGTGAAATGACAGAGAAAAAAGCTGCTCGCTGTCCCTCCATCCTCCACAGCTAGCATCTGGGTTCTGAGGTGACTGTTAAACAAATGGATAGAAGCGTGTTACCCCTTGTTTGAGCTGTATGGTACCTCCTAGCTCTACAGCTCAGAGGTTATTTGGAGGTTTTAATGGGGAAGCACGGGGCAGAACTCGTGGAGCTGCTATATCTGAAGTGCCTTCATCCTGTCTGCTGTGTTTTGGTGACAGGAGAAATGGCCACAGAGGAATCGCAACCCCTCTTGGGTTCGAAGGAGCAAGACAGACATTGGCCGTTACCTGCAGAGCTGCATTCTAACACCAGACGTTACTTAAGGTAAGAGTGTCCTCCCCCCCCCCCCGCCGCTGATTTGGAGGCCTAGAGAGCCATTGCCGTGGTCAGGAGGTTTACAGTTAGAGGGAGTCAATAGAAATCATTTACACATAAGAAGGACAGATCCCTCTGAAAGCACCCAACCCCATACATCTCATTAGGCTGTCCCATAACAATCAGCACTTTTGAGCAGGTGGTTCACTCTTCCTGCCACACGTTGTAGCCTTTGAAATCGACCGACATTCTTGACAATCTAGGAAACACAAGGACCAGCAACTGGTGTTGCTTCACAGTTGGAGAGAGAGTTCTCAGCTTTCCAAATAAAACTTCAGCATTTTGCACCAATGCCGAAGGGATTTTACATCTGCTGCTGAGTTTGCCTTTCAAGTTGTCCCATTCTGGTTTTAAACATTAACCATACCAGGTCCCGTTATCACCGCAGGGTCAGGACAGAGCAGTAGCTGTGATTGTATCGATTAAAAAAAAAATCAATGTTGCGTATGTTTGATTTTGAGCAGAACTCACGCTCTGCTTTGATGCCCTGCAGGTAAATGTCCCCCATCACCTTATGGAGAGGAAGGCCTTTGAAGCATGGCTTGATCACATTTCTGTGACATTCCTCTCCCTGACGGACCTGCAGAAGAATGAGACCCTGGATCATCTGATCGGACTGAGCGGGGCGGCCCAGCTGAGGCACCTCTCCAACAACCTGGAGACGCTCCTCAAGAGGGACTTCCTCCGACTCCTCCCGCTGGAGCTCAGCTTCTACTTGTTGAAATGGCTCGACCCTCAGACCTTACTCACGTGTTGCCTCGTCTCGAAAGAGTGGAACAAAGTCATCAGTGCCTGCTTGGAGGTCTGGCAGGCGGCCTGTAAGAACCTGGGCTGGCAGATCGACGACTCGGTCCAGGACGCTTCGCACTGGAAGAAGGTGTACTTGAAGGCCATCCTCAGGATGAAGCAGCTGGAGGATCACGAAGCCTTCGAGACCTCCTCCCTGATCGGGCACAGCGCCAGGGTGTATGCACTTTACTACAAGGACGGGCTTCTCTGTACAGGTAGGAGCCAAAGACTGGAGAGTCCTCTCTGGGAATGGGGACTGAGGCCATCTGATCCCAGAAACGAATTACCGTAGGACCCCAGTATCTGCTGGGGATCAGTCCCATGCCTTCTTGTGGATAATGAAAACTGTGGATAAGAGAGAACACCGCCCAAAAAACCTCCAAACTGGTGTTTTGTGACACTGGCTTGCTTTACGGCTGCTGTTTTTACGACAGTAGCTTGCTTTACGGCTGCTGTTTGTGACAGTAGCTTGCTTTGCGGCTGCTGTTTGTAACAGTAGCTTGCTTGGTGGCTGCTGTTTGTGACAGTAGCTTGCTTGGCGGCTGCTGAATGACTTAGTTTCTTTCCTCTGCCAACCGTGGGTAATTGAATCAGCGGTTAATGAATGTGGTGGAGGCTTCTGGGAGTTTTATTCCAAGGACCTCTGGGGACCCAGCACTGGGGAATCACTGTTTTGATTACCTTAAGGCCTAGCCCAATTATGACGCCAACTCCCGTCTCTGGCTTTTCTGAGTTGGGTGCCACTATCCCGTGGCGCGTGGAATGGAGCCCTCCCAACATCCCACCCATTGACCCTTCTGTCGCCTCTCCCTTCTCGGCCGCAGGTTCAGACGACTTATCGGCCAAGCTGTGGGATGTGAGCACCGGGCAGTGCATCTACGGCATCCAGACCCACACCTGCGCGGCGGTGAAGTTCGACGAGCAGAAGCTGGTCACGGGCTCTTTCGACAACACCGTCGCTTGCTGGGAGTGGAGCACGGGGGCCAGAACGCAGCACTTCCGAGGCCACACGGGGGCAGGTGGGGGATCTTTTTTGGGGGGGGGGTCTGTTGAGCCTGGATGCATCTCGTCCCCAATCCGGCAGCTCTCTTGCTTTCTGCTTGGCATGTTTCCCCGAAACCACATCCAGAACATTTATGGCAGGACGGGCGCCTTGGGGGCTCTCTGGAAATGGGTTATTACTCCAACTCCCAGCATCCTCCACCAAAGGCTAGGGCTTCTGGAAAATGACGTCCAGGGAACATCTGGAAGGTCACGTTTTGACTCCCCAAGTCTCGGTCCTTTTAAGGAGGGAGGCAGGGCAAAAACAACGTTGAGGGAAAGAGGGATGGGCGCCCGAACCAAGAGGGGCTTGCAATGTTGTCATTAAAGGACCCCTGTCTTTCCCCAAAGCTCACTTCCTCTCTCTGCAGTTTTCAGCGTGGATTACAATGACGAGCTGGACATCCTGGTTAGCGGCTCAGCCGATTTCACCGTGAAAGTCTGGGCCTTGTCCACGGGCGTGTGTCTTAATACCTTGACCGGACACACGGAATGGGTCACAAAGGTAGGGGTCGTTACGGTCCGTGTCCCTTGCCCTGTTCTGCCTGCTTGCGGTTGGGTATTTGGCTTGGGCTGCTCTGGATGGCCGAGCAGCTAGGAAACATGTGTCTGGGGGGTGGGTGGGTTGGTATCATGATCTCCAGCCCATCTGGTGTAGATTTCCTGCATGTTTGAGAACGCTGGATGTGGTGGAGTCTCTAAACGGCACAGAGGCCATAAGGAGGGAGACGGGTTTTGCGCACTGCGGTTTTTTTTTCCCATGCCGTTGTGTGGAGAACAACAGAGAGGATGGCGCTGGGACAAATGAAAGAGTTGAACCCGAGGGTGGAGAGGGAGGGCTTGGTTTTAATCATGTGTCAAAAGAGAACAGGGCGTTCAGATGTTTCTGGTGACAACGTCCCTTGCATCTGACCCACCCTTAGGGAGACTTGTCTCATGCGTCCACCTTTCCACGCTCTTCCGTCCTACTGCAGGTGGTTTTACAGAAATGCAAAGTCAAATCCCTGATGCACAGTCCCGGGGATTACATCCTGCTCAGCGCCGATAAGTACGAAATCAAGGTAAGGTGTCAGCTTTTTCTTACAGATTCCCAAGGAGGGACTGAAGGCTGGAATAATGCTGGGATGCTGGAATAGCTGGGTTGGATCAGACTGAAGGTCTCTCGAACCCAGGCTCGTGTTTTCTAGCAGAGTTAGAAGCCCTCAAGAAACTCATTGACAAAAAAGATGGCGACCACTGTGCCTCCCTGGCAATTGGTGGTTTTTGTTTTTGTTTTAGTTTTAAAACTAAACGTTTATTATTTTACAATTAGATGCTCAGTATTATGATAGCTTTAGCCGATGTTATTGTATTGCATATATGAATTCTTATAATAATTTGTTTCCTTGATAAACCAGATCCTTTTCATGTGGCAGGATCTCCCACCTGACCAACTGACAATTTAAACTGACTCTCAACTCTCTCAACTGAACTGAACTGACCGCCTCTCAGCTCTAACACAAACTGAAACTCCCCATCACCCATTAGGTTCCAATATATAAACATTCTTAACCACTCCCACCAGCTTGGCGATTGGCTATGCAAAACACACTCGCGAATATTTATCCTTGTTTTACCCTTTTTGCCACATACCTCCCCCCTTAATTAACTAATTTTAAGAGGGTAAACGTTCCAATCAGTTTGCCCACTTAAAATTAAATTCCTGGAGTTATACCTACCATTTAATATACCTTTAATATGCTGGTGTTTAGGGACATAATTTGAATGCAGTGCCACCTCTTAAATGCATCGTAAGAAAAGAAAAGAAAAACTCATAGGAAGAAAAAAAAATCCAGGAATAGGCATGCTTTGTATGACAAAAATATTCCCTATGGGATGCTTTTTCCGCATGTACCCAGGGGGAAAAAACCCCACTTATTTTTCCATCCGCAATGCATGCACCATGTTTTCCCCAGGCCCCTCTCACCTCTTGCTCCGGTTCTGTCCTCCAGATCTGGCCCATCGGACGGGAGATCAACTGCAGGTGCTTGAAAACCCTGACGGTCTCCGAGGACCACAGCATCTCCTTGCAGCCCCGCCTCCACTTTGACGGGAAGTACATCGTGTGCAGCTCGGCCATCGGCTTGTACCAGTGGGACTTCGCCAGCTACGACGTTCTCAGGTGACGCTCCGAAGGTGGGGCTGGCACGCGTGCCGAGAAAGCTCGGCTGCTCCCTCCCCCACCCCCGAGTCGCTCTGTTTTGGGGGTTGGGCAGATGGCGACGCCGGCTAGGCTGGCACAGGTAGAGCAGAGATGAACCCATGGCCTTCGAAGTCTTAGTTTATTGTGCTTTGAAAGGTTACCTTTAGATGCGTTCTCTAAGACGATGTCTTTAATACGCCCCCATGTATAAGACACCCCCCCTTTAACTACCCAGAATTACAGTTCTGCAACCTTGCAGTTCTCTCCTCGGCTTGCTTCCATGTATAAGACAACCCTAAAAATTTTAGAAAAATATACAGTCCTCTACATGGAATAATGCTGTGTTTAGATGTTAGTGGCTTGCCACAGCGCTCATTCTAAAGAGGAGATGGGTCAGAGGCCAGAGAGAGAGAGGCATAAGGACATAAGAAGAGCCATCATGCTGGATCAGGCCAAAGGCTCATCTAATCCAGCTTCCTGTATCTCACAGTGGCCCCACCAGATGCCTCTGGGAACCCACAAGACTAGATCTCTGTCTCCTGATACCACTCCCCTGCACATGGTCCTTGAGGTACCCCAGTTTTAAGCCTGGAGATGACACACATCTCCATCATGGTTTGTCACCTGTGATGGACTTTTCCTTTCCTGAATCTCCCCATTCCCCTTTTGCAGGCATCCAGGCCAGATGCCATCACTACATCCTGTGGCAGGGAGTTCCACAGACTAACAATGCGCTGGGTGAAAAAAATATTTTCTTTGGTCTGTTCTTACTCTCCCAGACCTCAATTTGGGTGTATGTCCCCTAGACTGAAACTACAGGATAAATCATTTTGGAAGTCTTTTTTTTTTAATTATGAGTTCAAGTTACAGGAAGAAAGATTACTGTTAAGTATCAGGAAAGACTTGCTAACTGTTAAAGCAGTATGACAGTGGAACCCATCGCCTCGAGAGGTGGAGAGTGCTCCAACACTGGACCAGGCATGCCCATACTTTGGCCCTCCAGATGTTTTGGACCACAACTCCCACAGTCCTTTGCCATTGGAAACACAGGCTTGGAATTCTGGGAGTTGTGGTCCGAAACATCAGTAGGGCTGAAGTTTGGACTTGCCTGCTGGAGACCTCCAAGACAAAGCTAGACAACCACCTGGCAGATCTATGGTTTGTATTTCTCCACGGAGCAAGGCATTGGCCTCGGTGGATGCATAAAAAGGTAAAGGTTTCCGTCCGCACATGCGTGCTAGTCATGTCTGACTCTAAGGGCGGTGCTCATCTGTGTATTCATGCCAAAGAGCCAGAGTTGTGCAAGTCCATGGCCATGTGGCCGGCGTGGCTGCAAGGAAACACTGTTTTACGTTCCCACTTTTTACGTTGGTACCTATTTATCTGCTTGCCTTGACATGCTTTCGAACTGCTCAGTTGGCAGGAGCTGGGGTAATCAGCAGGAGCTCGCTCCACTGCAGGGCACCCGGGATTCGAACTGCCGAGCGGTCGGCTTTGCAACTTTGTGATTCTATAAATCTGTGGTGGCATTTTATTGGCTTCTCATCTCCCTTTTTCCCCTCTCTGCTCCAGGGTGATCAAACCCCCGGAGTTTGCCAACCTGTCCTTGCTGGGTTTCGGTGACATCTTTGCCCTTCTGTTTGATAACCACTACCTGTACATAATGGACTTGAGGACCGAGAAACTGATCAGCCGCTGGCCGCTCCCCGAGTACAGGAAGTCCAAGAGGGGGTCGAGCTTCCTGGCCGGAGAAATCTCCTGGCTCAACGGTTTGGACGGTCAGAACGACGTGGGCTTGGTTTTCGCCACCAGCATGCCAGACCACAGCATCCATCTGGTTTTGTGGAAAGAGCACGGCTGACGCTCATCTGGAAGGCTGGGAGGAGGACGCCATGCCGCTTTTTAAAAAAACAAAACAAAACGGACAACAGCGACGGAACCGAGGGAAAAAAACACACCACTGAGACTTCCGGCGACGGCTTTTGGACGGAAGAGGAATGTGCACGGACCAAAGCTGCCCCTCTTAAGGGATCTTTATCATGCTGTGCACAATGATTTTATTCGTTTTCCTTGCCTAGGTCCTCTTGCGAGCGAGGGGAAATAGGGAGCGGCAGCAGATCAGGGAGGGCAGGGAGGCGGGTTGGAGGTCTTCCAGTCCCCCTGGTGCCTCCCAGTCCACTTCCAGCCCTCTCTCGCGTGCGTTGATATCCAAATGCTTATTATGAACTGTAGTGCCCTGGGGCGGTTTTGAGTTTTTCATTTGGAGAGTCCGAACCCTATGAGAAAGAAAGGAGATCGCAAGCCTCTCTCTCTCTCTCTCTCTCTCTCTTTCTCGTCTTGTGGGAAAAGGAAGTGGTTATTAACCCATTTTCTTTTGGGATTTTTAAAAGAACAGCTTATTTGCAGCTGTTTTGAAATAGTTGGATTACTATTAAAATGGACTCTGCTGTTTTTTTAAGGGTGGTGTTACTTCCCTGCTCTTACCCCATCCCCACCACCACCACCACACACACAGCCATCTCCATGCTCTTGGGAGAGGAACTTTTTTGTTTATATTATTCCCCCTCCCCCTCCCCGTATTTCACCATTAATAACCACCCACTTCCTTGTCGTGTAAGAGGTTGGACAGATCTGTTGTGCAGTGCTTGATCAACGCGAGCGTAGCGTGGAGGTGGCCTTCGGAAATTGGATCAGGATCCAGGAGGGGGCGTTCAGTTCTGCTTAAAAAGGGAGCAGGAGTCCCGAAAAAATCCACCCTTGATCTTAGGGAAGCAAGCAGGGGGGCGGTGAACAGGCAACAACAGGACGCGGTGTCGCCTACAGCAAAGTTTGGGGTCAGCTTAGAACGATAGCCTTTGTAATGACTCGTCTAGTGAGCAGAGGCTTCTCGTCTGTGGTCTTCCCAGATACTTTTGAGGCTTCGGTTCTCCCCGCCGTTTGTGTAACGAATTCTAGAGGTTGTGCTGTAGAATTTTTGCAATATATATATATATCAGTTCTGATTCAAATGAAGAAAACCGTAAGGACGATGCACAGGAACAGACAGCGGCGGGTGCAGAGAAAGGAGGGACAGAAAACCTCTGCAAGGACACAGAGGCTGCTCCGAATGGTGTCACCTCGGTCATTAAAGCAGAGCAACTGTGCACACCCTAAATTGGTGTGTTGCAATATTCCTTAACAACACACCCCGGAGAGCTGCTGCTTCGGATGTCTCGCTGGATGATCTTGAGATTTCAGAGCAGAAGTAACGCCAATGGAGAGCTGCCTTGCCTCGTGTGGTTCTGTTTGCTGATTTGGGGGCGGGTGGGTGGGGATGATGCCGACACGGTCATCTTTCTGCACACACGATCAAAGTTTACACAACGATATTAATAAAACCATCTACCTGGTTTAACGGTGCGGTTTGTCGACTGGACACTTTCTGGGTCGCGTCTCGGGGGCGGGTTGGGGGACAATGCTTTTCAGCTCCGTTGGGTTAAAAATGGAACGAGTGGCCAGAAGGGATGAGAGTCTTGTGCGAAGATGGGCCTGGCAGGGGGTGATGTTGGCTGCTGTCTTAAGAAGTTTGCTCTGCATTGGGCACAGAACCTGAATGCATCGGTACAGCTGTTGACGAGACATCTCTGTGACGATCTCAGCCATCCAGGCGAGGTTATCCAGAAGACATGTCCTGACCACTTGGCTTCTTGTTAGAGCGAAACCGCTGCTCATCCAAGGAGCTTCTTCAGTCTGAAGACCTCCAATTTATCCTCCATGTTGGTTTTGCTTCACCCTGGTCTGAAGAGGCTCCTTAGATGGACAACGGCCAGGAGAGGTGTACATGGAATTGGATGGCCAAGGGGACATTTGAACCCGAGTCCGTCTGTAGCTTGCTAGCATCGGGCAAAAGGAGCCTTCATGGGTTGGCTTTTGCATGGATTCATGGCAACTGGACATCTTTTGTGAGTTCGAAACATTTTACTACTCATCAAAGTAGCATCGGCAGTGAATGAGTCCAGTTGCCGGGACTCAGCCTCCAGATAAAATGTGATAAAATAACAATAAGTGAAATAACCTGGTGAAAATATTCCCATCCCTGCTGTTCTTTTCCATAAATTGATATATAATAAATATATTGCTGGACTCTCTGGAGGCAAGCGATAAAAGGCTGAGGGAGTTCCATTCTGACTTGGGCATAAGTATTGGACTGGATCCAACATGATATCAGACTTGGATGTTCTTCTATGCTCTACCCATTTCCATTTGATACTAGATGTACTTTTTTTTTTAAGTCACGGAATAAAGCAAGCTGTTAAATAATTTAAGCACAGCCGTATAGCTGAAGAGGCAATTACATGGAATCTATTTGCTGCTAAGTGCTCTGCTCTTTATGATCTTTTGTTGCCATGAAATCATTCTGAAGTCTTCTGTTGTAATATCCACCAGTGTACCTAGGTGATGGACTGGATATGGCACCATATCCTGGCGAAATCTGTTATTCTGATTTTACCGGGGTGGTTTTAAGTCTGAACAGTTGGAAAAGAAGCCCAGCTGGCCATCAAACCCAAGGCATGGATCCAAATCAAAGAAGATTTTTGAAGATGGTTGTCCCGTTTTCTCTGGATGGCTTCCAGCGTTGTTGGAACGCCCTACCCTTTCCCCGACTCTGTGCCTCATTACACTGGAATGGCCCGTGAGATCCATCTTGGCACTGGCACCGTGATCTCATAACACCTTTATACATGTATTTCAGAAAAAGGAGAGGCTGTTTTGCCTCTACATCAATTTTAAGAAGGACATTTTGCATTGATAAGGATTCAGCTGTTCAAAGTCATTTGATTTTTTTGTCCTTTTCTGTTAGTCTTTATTGAGGCACAATGTATTTGTTTTAAACTATTTCAATGTGTGAGTAATGGGCTAAGGGCACATAAATGAGCCGAATTAGCCACTTATAACACCTTTGTCACAATCACATAAATAAATCTCTTATCTTCCCAACCCAGCTTGTTTTGTCTACTATAGCTGCCACCATTAGCAGAAGTTAGGAAACACAATTTTACAGCTGCATTGATATTGTTGCAAAGTTATCCCAAGGCTGGGTGACTGGGTTATTTATTTATTTATTTATTTATTTAATGGATTTTCGTACAGCCCATCTAGCAACCAGGCTACTTTGGGTGGTGTTCCTTTGAATAAACTCCCTCCCCCCCCCAACACCTCTCACCTGTTTGCCAAAGGTAAGCAGCGGAGAAAGGTGTACAGCTTGAAGAAAAAAACCAAGAACACTCCATAAAATACATCTTTATTAATGTAGAGTTTGCTGCTTTTGTCTAAAAGAGGAAGATATGGTATCTGTGGGTGAGGTAGGTCATACTGAGAGAATATGACTCAGTGCGTTTCAGGATGGAGTAGAAAATTGAACTCCGATATTCTTGACTCAGCCCTGTGGTTACTGCAGGACACTGCTAAACCATTTCATAGTGTCTTACTCCTGAAGCGGCAGTTCAGACGTACACAGGTTTTTTTTTTAATTACCTGCCTGCTCCTAGTAGATATGAAAACAATGAGAACTGTTTTTGTGATATGAATCAACCCAGCTGCTCTGCCTTTTTGACTTCCTGTAGCTGCAGCAGCTGCTGACGAAACACTGACACTTCCCTTGTGCCGCAAAATACACTGAGATTGCAGCGCCGGCTTGGTGGTCCGTGAACGTCCTGGCTGAGGTCAGACAGTTGAAGAGCCACTGGGTGGCTGACGGATCTGTTTGTGTTTCTACTCTCCTTGCCACAGCGAGGCAAACACGACATTCTAAGTCCTGCTTCGTATCTCAGGTGGGCGACACAACAGTAGTGCGTTCAAGGTTTACTCCCTCCCAGCTTAAATAGCAAAAAAATTGCTTGGATTTCCTTGTTACTCCTCTCCCTTATATGTGCAGGTACTCTCATCCTGCCTGTAAGAGTACTTTAGTGAGATGGCATCCGAAGAGAGAAATATTTGTTTTTTCTTGAACTTATTTCGTTGGCCGTTACAGTCCTATTTCCTCTAGCACCTGGCTAACCCTGCTGATCAGTGCGGACTTATACCTCCAGAGTGTCGTGTCCTGAATCAAAGCTTCTCTGGGCAAATGAGGTTGTAACGGGATCCGGCAATGATAAACCATAGCCGTCTCTGCTGGGACTTTCACGCTCTCCCCGAAGGCCTGGAGGACCGAGTGTACCGACGTCTGCACCACTTTTCTGGGATCGACTATCATTTTCCGCGGGTTGATGACCTCTTTCCGATCGGGTTCGCGGAGCACGTGCTGCAGGATGTTGACTCCCGGGACGGCCCGCCATGAGGGGATGTCAACAGACGGAGGGGTAAAAATCGTGTTAGGGAAGATGTGGTTCTCAAAGAGGAAAACACTGCTTTCTGGGTTTTGTTCCTCGAGGGTGGACATCATGGTCCTCCAGTCTGCGTATTTAATGGGCAAGATGATTTCATCTGCGTCGTTCAGCAATACGTACTTGGTCCTGTACATATTCCGGTAGATGCAGTCGTTCAAGGCCGCAATTTGCCCATAATAGCCTATTTGTGTTCTGTCGCCCATGAAACGCCATTCCGTAGAAACGTTGAGGTAGGACGTGATAGGCCAAGGAATTATCTCCACTGTTCCTTTGGCCACGTAATACTCCAGGACTTGGTCCATCCGTTGGCTGCAGCTGTGCTTGTAGATCACAACTTTCTGCATCCCGAGGATTGCGTACATTTCCAGACTTTGCACGAACTGAAGTACATTGTCGTAGCCTCCGAACATGGTGGAGATGCACACCGTGAATTCCACTGGCGATCTCTCGGGGCTGCGGTTTCTGATTTCAAAGTGCTGCAACGGGCTGCCCACGCTGTGAGAAAACGGGTGCAAGGCTACGTAGCGAGGGTCGCAGTTGGCAGGTTCCAAGCAGATCAAGTCCGCCGCCGCGTACGGGAACCCGAATCTGTCTGCGTGGACATCAATCACCGCTTTAGAGACGTAGATTTCACCGCTGTCTGGGCAGCAAAACCAGCAGTAGGGCTCCTTGGCTTCTTTGTGGTGAACGATCGCCAGAACCCGAGTCACCTTTTCTACCCTGTTATCAAAGTATGGGGAAATCACCAAGATCCTGTTATCCTGTAAACTCGAGATGGAATTATTGGTGATGGAACCAATGCAGACGCCATCTCCTTTCAGCGTGACTGTCTTGGGCAGGAGAGGGTACTTTTGTATCTGGGGTAAGAAAGCTACCCCAACAAACCCCAGCAGGCACACTCCTGTGATCCAGTAGATTCTCCTTCTGAAGCAGATCATCATCTCTGAACGTGAGCGTCACGCCAGCATGAGTTCTACCAACACACCTGTTAGGCAGACACAAGGGGAGGCAGAAGGGTCAGTCTGGGGGTGCAGACACAGGGATCGTCCGTGTTGCGTTATAGCAGAGGTGTAGATAAATTTGGTTGCACTTACTGGCTGAAATTATCCATGCAGGGCAGCGACCTCATCAGTGGCAAACCCGGCACTGGTTCGTTCAACCAACCAACCAGCCAACCAACCAACCAACCAACCAACCAACAAACAAACAAACCAATCAACCAACCAACCAACAAACCAACCAACCAATGTGTTTAATAGTAGTCTAGAATGAAATCCTAGGAAATGTGGGTCATGTGCATGTTATGACATGAGCTTTAAGGCACCAAGCCTTGTCTAGTTTGTAGATGAGGCTGATTGTATCGTAAAGCAAAATGATGCAGGTGCCAAAGGCAGTATGTACTGGGAGATGGCTATAACAGGACCCTGTCCTGCACCCGTAAAGGTACACAACATAACAAATCTAGCAAGCACTGATATGAAACTCAGTTAACCAGCCTAATTACCTCTTGCACCCGGAAGAGAGATGCCATCTTGTCCTTTGTCTCAGGCAGCAAAATATCTTGGGATTAGGGGTGGGCATGAAGCACGGTTGGCCTTGGGGGCCACACACGTTACTCTCCTCCTCTGGGCGATAAGCCACTCGCCCGCAGAGGTATGCATGCTCTTCCCTCCCCTGGTGGCCTCTCACCCAGAAAAAGAGGCAGGGCAAGAAAGCCGGTGGCACCGCCAGGGAGTGGGTGGTTGCACAGAGGAAGCTGAGAAGGGAAGCTTATAGTGCTTCGTGTCCATGTCTCCTTGGGATGACCTTAATGGGAGTTTTATGTTAGAAGCACTCGATCATACTTTTTATGCCAGGCACCACCAATGTGGGGCATCTCCATGGGCGTAATATGCTGCCACATTTATTTTAAAGTTTATATCAAAACTTGATATTTTGCTCTGTCAGTATGAATGGACCCAGAGAAGCAGATATGCAAAATTAAAAGGAACTTTTAAAAAAAGACTGTGATGCACTAACAACCCACAAATCTACAGAGCAGGCAGCGGCTAATTAATCAATCAATCAAACAAACAAACAAACAGTACAAATTCACTGACTAAAGCAACAGTAGGCAAAAGGAAAAAACAAACCACTAAGCCAGACAAACACATCACCTAAAAAGACCAAATACCTTCTTGAAAAGTTCCCTTATATATATTCCTAAAACGGTTACAAATTTGAAAAAAATAAAGCCATGGATTTTTTAAAAAAATTATCTCTTTAGGATTACATGCCCTCTTTAACAATAAAACAGAACATAGTACCTGCTGTCCAGTAATTTGGGAAATTCTCTGTTTTCTACGTCGTTTCACCCACTTAAAGGTAGAGGGAGGACAAGAAGGGAAAAAAAAAACCTGAATGAGCTCGTTTGAGAAATGCAGGATCCAAGAGCACCCAGGTAAACGATGATTCTTTGCTATTCCAATAAATTCCTTGAAGGGTTATCTTGTCCGGTTGTGGAATTTTACCACCCAAATATTCGTAGTCATCAGTTAAAAATCAGAACATTGGGGGTGTAAAAAAAGAAAGTTGAACGGGAGGATCTGAGAAGAGTCGTAAGATGCAATCCATACTCTTCCAACAAGGATAGCTGGAATGGCATTACTTTTCAAGCTTGCTGGAAAAACAAGTTCCACCAGTTCCAGAGAAAAAAACCCACATGACTGGCTATTATTTCTGTAGTGGAGATAAGGCTATATTTCCCTGGGGAACTGGATTGTTGTTTCCGGAGATAGAATTAACCCCGCAAATCCAAAATGGAACAGGTCAGCATCAACATTAGGAACCGGTTAACCGAAATATCGATGCATCGATATTTCGGAGCAAAAGTACCTAAAAAAAAAAAAAAAAAAAAGAAAAGAAAAAGAAAAAATCCAGTCCACACGTGACGTTGAATGCGAAGCGGGATGCGAAGCAAAAAGATTCCCGGCCGCTGGCAGGGGAACCACTCACCCCGCTTGGAGCACGGTATAGGGGGCGTGGTCGGGGTGGCATCGCAGCCAAAAAGGAGGAGCGTGCGGACTGAAACGATCGATTCGCACAGAAATGAGGGCTGGCCGCGAAGCGAGCGGTTCGTGAAGTAATGGCCATTGTTTCATTTAAGGCCACATCCGCCTGCTTTGTGTGTTCTGATGTATACCAGGGGTGAAGAACCTTAAATCCAGAAGCGCCTTTTTGTAACGAGCCGTATGGGAATGACTATATTGACGCTTGATCAAAACAAGTTTTTTTGTTGTTGCTAATGGCATGGCACCACACTATGGAAATGAAAACAATGTGCCGTCTTCAAGCATAGACTACTGCACAGTGCTATACTTGACGCTGCCCTTGGAGGCTAACGTAGAAGCATTAGTCACTTCAGGTAAAAAGAGTAGTTGATAAATCGTTGACTGTGGCAGGCCAAGGGGGAAAAAAAATCTTGTCTGATCTTGTGCATCTAAATTGGTTACTCATGAATAGCGAAGTACAACTCAGAATACTAATCAGAGTACCAAAAAGGCCTGTTTCTCTGAATGGTCTCCAAATTATTATTGGTAACCCCCCCCCCCGTAAATCTCTAGATGATCCTATAAGTTCGTCTGGGGAGGAATCCACTGTTTTGATTGGTGTGAACCAAGATCACTGGAAAGCAACCTGTTGTGCACGCCAAAGGTGTGTCTCCAGTGATGACACATGGACCAACCACGCCACAACCCTACTTAGCTCCATGGCAACTAGACACTATCAACCAGTTCCAGATCCATTGTCAAAACCTAGATCAGAATCTCGTCGGTGTTTATAAACATGGGCACTAAGCCAGTTTAACTTGTTCTGGGTTTCGGCATGCGATTCCTTGCACACTCTTAAGAAAGATGTGGAGGGATACGTGTAACTCTCTCTCTCTCTCTTCCCATTCCTGCTTGGAATGTTGTGGGTTAAGGATGTTGATGAATCAAGTCAAGACAGGAGCTATTCTCTGTTGGCAGTAGAGGAATGGAACCCATAAACTTCAGAGGCGGTGAGTGCTCCAATACTGGAGGCATTTAAAAGAAATTCAGACAACCACCTGGCACCATCCTATGATTTGCATTCCTGCCTTGAGCACAGGGTTGAACTTGGAGTTCAAACATCCCATTGTCCCTGAGGAGAAAGGGGGCAGATGAAACCACCTGAAGTGTGTGTGGCTAACTCACAGCTGATTTATGGGGACCCAAATAAAAATTTAAGCTTATATGAGATATTTAAGGACTTGTTTTATAATTGCCACCAACCACTTCTACCTGCCCATAGGTTTCTATGGTTGAGTTGAGATTTTTAATGCTGACAGCCTGTCATCTCATCCCCCTGGTTGAATCAGCTCTCACATAAGATATACAACAATGCAAAGCTTTGTATTCTGCTTTTTAAAAAACAAGTTTATTTATCTCAACTGATTCCACAATGAGACCTAAAATAGTAAGGACACAAAACTTTGGGTGAATTATATTGTTCTAATATTTCCTGTCCCCTCACTCACTCCTGAGTTTGAATAAAACATTTAAGAAACAGCTTTGAACAATTTGAATATCTCACAACACATTGAAACAGTTACAAAAACAGCTCTAAATGGCTTACATAACTTACTCTGTCGAAACAAGGACAAAAGTAATTCCTATTTTACTCTAAAGTTAAAACTGGGATGACATTTAGTCTTTTGCAAGTGCTCCAAAGTTAAGGAACAGCAGAACAAAACAAAATGAAGGAGTTTTTCTAAGCCTTTAAAAAAAAAGACCAGGTGGGAATTGCTCCAGATTGCAGTGGATAATAATCATCTACAGGCAAGGAAAAGAGAATTGGCGTTACAAGCATCTCATGTTGAAATATCCCTCTACATATTGTCTATGATGGCCAAGAGTCAACAAGGGGGTTGACAGTTCTAGCAGAAGCAGTGACATGGAGCAGTACAGCTACATTGCTGGATTCTGGCTAGTGGGCTGACCAGATCTTGGGTGTCTTTGTTTGAACACTACATATTTGGCACCTTCCCTCTCTTTTGGCTTACAGCATGGTATGCAACAGAACTCTGTTGACGTTTCTGATCAGTGACTCGTTGTATCGCCAGAGTGTCATGTCCTCAATCAAGGATTCTCTCGGCAGGTTTGCTAGGTGGGGAGCTCTACAATGGTGCATCAACGCGACGTCACTCCCGACGAAAATGATGCTCCCGTACCACTTGAGGACACCGTGGACTGACGTCTGGATCACTTTCCTTGGATCCACAATCATTTTCTGTTGGTTGAAGACCGCTTGGGTCCAAGGCTCCTTCATCACGTGCCGCAATATGTTCGTCCCAGGAATGGCGTCCCAAGATGAGATGTTGAAAGGATCGTTGAGGGCGACAACGGTATTGGGGAAAATGTGGTTTTCGAAGAGAAACACCCCGCTTTGGGGGTTTTGCCTCCGAAGGTCCCGCATCATACTTCTCCAGTTGGGATATTTCACGGGCAGAATAATTTCATCAATGTCGTTCAGCAACACGTATTTGCTCTTGTACATGTTGCGATAAAGGCAGTCATTGAGGGCTGTCATTTGCCCGTAATATCCAATGTCTCTATCTTCCCTTTTATGATGCCAGTAAGGGGAAGCATTGAGGTAGGAATTGATTGGCCATGGGATTATTTCCACGGTTCCTTCTGTGATGTAAAACTCCAACACCTTTTCCATCAGTTGACTGCAGTTGTTCTTGTAGATGATTACTTTTTCCGCTCCAAGGATTTTATACATCTCGATGCTCTGGACCAGCTGAAGGACGTTGTTGAACCCACCAAACATGGTGGAGATGCAGACGGCGAAATCCATCCGGGCACCTTTGGTGTCGCGGTTCTTGATTTCAAACTGGGGCATCTGGTCTATCTCCCCGTGACGGCTCCAGTGCACTGATACATAATTTGGTGCACAGCCTTTGGGTTCTGAGCAGCACACGTCTGTGGTGCCATACGGGAACTCGAATCGATCTGCATGAACATCTATATCAGCTTGGGAGATGTGTATTTTCTTTAGCAAGGGGCAGCAGAACCAGCAGTAAAGTTCTCGGACGTCTCTGTGGTGAACGATTCCAATCAGCCGGATAATGTTGCTTCCTTTTTCTCTTTTGTCGGCATAGGCGGCAACAATGAACGTTCTGTTATCTTCCAAAGGGGTGATGGTCCCAGTTGTGGGAGTGCTTCTGCAGAACGTTTTCTGGGGGACGCCGGTGGTTCTTTTCTGGAAGTAGACAAAGCTCAGTATTGTAGTGAAAATGGTGACAGAAATGACAGCCTTCAGGTACGGCATTTTGAAAAAGGACATCCCCTTGGGTTGCTGCATGATGATCTTGGCAGAGCAATCGCCAACTCTGACAACTGCCTGGAAGACACACAAATACAGAGAACAAATTAGAGGACAAACGTTCCAGCTATGCTCTATTACCCCTCTTGAGGACCCTAAAGTTGGCATGTCAGAACCATCTCCCACATGTCAACCTTAATTGTTGCACTTGATGGTTATTTTTTTTTTTGCCCAGTGACATATCAAAAGAAGCCAGCATAGGTTGCAGAAAGATACCGAAAATGTTTAAAAGCTGTTCCAGGCTATACTGTTTATTCAGGTGGAAGGAGGAGGGAATAAAGGACTAACAGGTCAATCCTAGGCCTGCATGATCAGAAGAAAACCCCACTGACCCCACTGATTAGGTAGGCTCATTCCCAGTCAACACTTGGAAGGTGTACAATTGCTGACAAATAGGTATTTTATTTATACTCACCATGTAAGTAATAAATATATACCTCGTGTGGATCCAAATAGTTCATTCTATTTAAAACTGTCCCTTACCTGGTATGGTTAAGTTCATTTTTCTCTCTAGAAAATAATATAGTGAGGAAGTAAATAGATAGCAACTGAGAATTACTCTAAGGAAATCGTATGTGGCTACTACAGAGATGAGTCTTGAAAGTCCATTTCTTTACATCTTTGAAATCCTCAATTTTTAACTGGGGATGGCTCGTGGATTGTGATAAGCCCCTTGTTGGGTTTTTAAGACTCATAAACTTTTATACCACTTGAAAAAGCTGGCCGTGGTGGGAATATTTAATTGGGATTATTTCCCTCTAATTTTCTGTTTTAAAGCATTTAGCAGAGCCATAAGAATGGCAAGGTAAACCATGCCTGAGCTTTCGACTACACCCTAGAAGATCCTGGCGTCGACTTGACAGCATGATTGTGGTTAATTCAATTCATTAATAAAGTTACTAAACAATCCGCTTTGGGTAGGAGAGGAAACGATTTGGCCCTTTGGTATCAGAACAAATTCACAATTCCGTTGGATCATAAAAGTAGCCACTTGACATATTAAAATAGTCTAAATTTTGCAGGCCCGAATACTGGGTGGATGTGTGTGTGTCGTTACAGTCATGACCGACCCTTCGTGACCCCATGTCCATGGAGTTTTCTTTGCAGGAATACTGGAGTGGTTTGCCAGTTCCTACTCCAGGCGCCTACAGCACCTGGTATTCCCTGGTGGAATCCCATCCAAGTACTAACCAGGGCCGATCCTGCTTAGCTTCCGAAATTCAGCGGGATCGGATGTGCTTAGGGCATCTAGACAACTGGGTGGATAGTTCAAATCAAATATGTGAAATTCAGGCTCAGCAGAGTTAGGACATTTTACTGGCCAGAGGCCGATAATCTTCTATGCATCTTAGGGTTGTTTTGTCCTGGGGCAACATGGCTCATGTTGGTTTCGCTGCACAAGACCGATCCAGGTACCTCCTTGAAAAATTGGCTTCCAAAAGAGGAGGTTGACAGGTATGGACCCATCCAGGTATCAGGTTCCAATACCACAGTGAGTTTTAAAAGGCCAGTGAGAAAAACTGGAAGAAAGAACAAATGGGTCCGTTGGGTCCTTTGCCATATTTTTTTTATTTAGCCGGAAGCTGCAATATGTTTTTATAAGCCTTTCTCGGGGGGGGGAGGAGAAGGGCGAGGCGATGCAAGATGCTTTTCTGCCGAAAGGTGTGATACTGCAGATTTTAAACCGCCTGTTCCTAAACGGATCAAATTGGGACCTTAAATAAATGCCATTTCCTGTGGATTTTGAATAAGGATCTGAGGAATGACTCAAGAATAAAAGAAACAGCACAATGGGTACCGGAAGTTGGTTTTCCCTTTAAGGAAGCTTACCCACACCTGTAGCCACTTTGAATTTTTATAGGAAGGGGGCTGATTTCTCTCATTTTTTTCCAAGTCAGGAGAAGAAGCACATATTGTTGGGGATTTAAAGTAAGTAACTCAGATAAAGCTTTTTGTGTGTTGTTTGGTTTCCCCCAATTTCCCCCAGAGAAATAATGTAGGCTGGGTTTCTTTCAGCCCTTCTGTGTTTGAGCTTGAGAATTTCCAGGGGAGTGGATTTTGCTGGGCTTTCTCTCAAATGAAAACATACAAGGACGGCTTGAAAATGTGAACTGGAGTCCCTAGTTTCTTAAGAAATGGATGCATGAAACGGCGATGTGTATGTATGGAATATATTTGAATAGCTCTCCTAGCACAGTGCTTAGGAAAGGGGTTACAGGTGTCTGTAATGGACTTCATTATAAGAAAAGGGCTTGGGGGGTCTTCTAGAGACCTTGTGTGGTCCATAAAAGCTTTTGAGGTCTTTACCGGACACTTCCGTGTACCTTCATGCATCTTTAAACAACTCCCAAAGGAAACAATTACTCTTGAAGAGGTTGAGAGTTGAAAATAATTGGGTTTGCTTGGGCTGTTTCCCTTCAACCACCAGCCAGTTCCTCGTCGACACTGTGGTGGGTTTGTGGCTTCCCTGCTAGGTCGTAAATGATCTGTAGGTCCTTCGGGAAGGTACTATAGATGGAGGGTCCTTGGGAAATTATCACCCCTCCCATTTCCCAGGGCACCCCACTACAGTGCCTAGTTCTGAAGGATGTTGAGAGAACCAGGAACACCCATTGGCCTGTTACTTTGATGAACTGATGCTCCTGGAATCAGGAAGCACAACAGGATTAACTGAGATTTACTGCTTTCCCCCACCCTATGGAGGCTCTGGGAAATTTTGGGCAAGTATATTGAAGCTGGTGCACCTCATTTCTGTTCTATGCCCTGGGTCGGGCTGTCAGGAATTCTTACATAGCCATATGCTCTTAAAACAATAAGTACCTGCAAGGGCTAATGGCATGAAAGACCAGGGGCTTTGGGAATGCCTCAATGGCCATGTGACACTGATCAACACTGGTATGGCAAATATGTGGGGGGGGGTTTGAACCCTGGAGTCCAATGTACAGCCATGCTGCCTGGGAATTCCAGGAACTGTAGTCCCAAACCCTTGGTACCAGTTAACAGTCAACAACACAAATTGAGTATTGGAACACAAACTGACTTCAGCAAACACATTGCTAAGAATAACAGCTTTATTCAACATCCAAGATTTGGCCTAACAAGTCTAACTGTGGAACTAAATTCTCCCAAGCTCTAATAAGAGTTGTTACATGTGCATTTCTTAAGAAAAACATGCCCTTCCTATAAAATAACACTAGGAAGTGGCAAAGTGAAACACAATTTATCCATAATGAACTTTCACAACAGCCAACATGAACAGATTTGTTAACAGACTCAATGGAGTGTAGAACATGGATGCCTGGATATTCACATGTGCACAGCAATACTATATAGCTATATATCTGCAATCTCTCTCCCTCTTACAACATAATACATATACTTTAACAAAAAATTGCATTTCAGCCAGGGAACTTAGAGTAACACCCTGATAACCTGTTTTTAATCTATGCTGCCTATTTTCAAAAAGGTGTGACCTATGTTGGAAGTTGCTGATGATGGAAAAGCAGGGTTTAATGGTCACAATCCATCAGCCAGTTAAAAACTGCAAGGTGTATATTGTCTGTTGATTTCACAGTGTGGAAAACGGACTGCCTTGGGGTGGGGTGGGGATATCCTCTGAATTGTCCATCTGTCTACAACCTGCTGAAATGACTGGTTGTTGTTTAATCCAACTAAAGTTGGACTTTCTATTTGAAGATACTTGCAATGTTTTTGACCAAGGCATTCCAAGGGGATTTGAAATGCTTGTAGAAAAACTTTTTTGAAAGCATGTCGTTAACACTGCTAATCAAAGAAGCATTGAACCTCCAAATTGCTGGGTCTCTAATGAGATATCCGTCCGGAGTCTCTCTTCTGTTATGGGCTTTGCAGGCATAGAGAATTGCAACGTCTTTGGGAACTTCCATTGTTCTACCGTAGCCCTTGAGCACGGAGTGGATGGATGTTTGAACCACTTTCCTAGGGTTGACAATCATTTTTCTTGGGTTATTGAGCCACATTCTATTGGGCACCCTGTAAATATGTTGCAGTATATTAACTCCTGGCAGGGTTTTCCATAAGGCACTGCTGAATCCGTCCACAGAAGCAAACACGCTATGGGGGAAAAAATGACTCTCAAAAAAGTAGATCCCTGTTTCTGGGTTTTGATCCTCCAGACTCTTCATCATTGTTTTCCAATTCAGATGTTTTATGGGCAAGATAATTTCATCAATGTCATTCAGAACGACGTATCTGCTCCTGTACATATTGCGATAGATGCAGTCATTCAAGACTGCAGATTTTCCGTAGAGCCAATCCTGGGAAGAGGACCAGAACGAAGAGAAGTTGATATAGGAAACAATTGGCCAAGGTATAATCTCAGCGGTGCCTTCTGCGGCGTATAATTTCAGAAACGGTTCCATAGGTTGGCTGTAGTCTGTGACGTAGATCACCACTTTCTGTGCACCCAGGATTTTGTACATTTCCATGCTTTGTATGAACTGTAAGACGTTGCTGTGGTTTCCAAACGTGACCGAGAGGCAGACTGTAAATTCGGCCGAAAAAGAAGTGCTGGCCACACGGTTCTTAATTTCAAACTGTGGTAATTCCTCAATGGTTCCTTTTGAGGAAGAATGAACCGAAACGTATTTGGGAGAGCAATATTGGGGTTCCATGCACACGATATCTGCTGACCCAAAAGGGAGCCCAAATCTCTCTGTGTGAATGTCTATGACCGCCCTTATGATGGCGATCCGTCTGCTGCGGCTGCAGCAAAACCAGCAGTAAAGATCCTGTACGTTCTTATAGTCCACAATGGCAACCACACGAGTCAGGTTTTGCTCCCGGTTATCCTGATAGGAGGAAATTATGAACGTTTTGCTATATTTTAAAGCTGTGATTGTGTCGTTCACAACCTTATGTGGGCAGGGGTCAGTCGGCCATTTCGCTTGGGTGGAAGGTTGCATGGTCCAGTAGTACAGTTCGAAGCAAAGAACAAAAAGGACCAGAAGGAAAGGGCTTATTACAAAAACGTTCCTTTTTCTGCAACGAGGCATGGTTCTGCTTCTGTTCTTGCAGCCGAAAAGGGGGTTGTTTCCTAAAATGAAAAGAAAAAGCCAAATAAGTCTATTTTACTACTGAGCAATCTAAAATCAGACTATAGTAGTTTATTCTAAAACCTACAAATCTTGAGCCATGACATAATGGCCTCTGGACTGTCTGTTCAATGAGTTTTCAGAATCTTACTTTCAGTTTTTATTATGTTAATTCTGTATACAGTATTATGTTCCTCACCTACATTTTCATGCATCCGCTTCTGACCACCATACATGAATACTGTACGTACAATTAATTCCTTTCCCCATGTAGGAAATACCTTTCTGATATGCATGATCAAATAGCGAGTCCTTCTCACAAATACTTCTGCCGTTCCAGGTCAGGGGTTTCTCCTGCTCCTATTAATGTGGGAGGCCTTCTCATTTGCTAAGCTGTAAAGTTTCCAAACTCCTATAAATAGGTCTCCCTTTTTCCTTCTTGCAAAGGACAAAATTTCTCACCTTAATAATTGAATTATTGCCCTTGTTTTCAAAATGGGAGTCCATTTCTCTGGAGAACAGGGTCCAAGTCTCCCACTTGGCCAGGGAGGCTCATTTAAGGTGTGGAACGGATAAAACCATTCCTTAAATACTGTATCTCATGTGCCTTGAAAACTCTGTTAGGGTCCCTACAAGTCTTAACATGCATATGCGGTGCATCTTGCAAACATGTTTTCCCAACTAGATTAGGATTTCAAGAATGGAAGCAACAGAATAAGAATGGGGAAAGTCTGTGATTACGCAAACACGTCAGCTCACCTGCAAATTTTTAAGACCGGAGTGCCGCCCAGCATCAAGGGACTGGATGAGGGCCAATAAACGGAAACCGAATCCAAATGAGACAGAGATCCTGCTATTAGGAGAAAATGTTGGACTGATTATAGGGAAACGTACCAGGTCTCGATCGGCAGCTTGGAGGTTCTCCTTGGCCCAACAGTCTGGTTCAAATATCCGCCTTTTCTCCGATCAGGTTGATCGTTGTGTCTCCTCCTACCTACCTGGATAAGAAACACACATACAGACATTGGTTTGTGCATTGTTAAATATCACAAACAGACCACTTTAACGCCCTCTATAAACAGACCACTTTAACGCCCTTTATGTAGGGACGGCCTACATCCCCCAAATATTTCTTTTAGGGCTTTTCCCCTTTTCATGATGGGGGAGCAGCCCCTCTCCTCCTCAATAAAAGGGAGGTCTCTCCACTCATCGGGCCTTGTAAGTTCAGCCCTGAAAAAGATTTTTAGATTTTTTTTTTTTAAAAAGGGGGTGAAGTAATTTTATTCCCATCAAGCCCAAAATTCAAATCTAAGCCTTTCACCCCAACAATTTAAATGATAATTTTTAAAAAGATGAAAGTTCTAAATGATAATTTTATTTTTTTAAAAAAATAAATTTTTTATTTATTATTATTGTTGTTAACAATTTGAAATGAGCTTAGAATCTTCAATGATGAATGATAGAAATTAATTTTCAATACGTTAAGCTTACATTATTGTAAGCTGCCCAGAGACCTTTGGGTATTTGGCAGCATATAAATTGTATAAATAAAATAATAAAAATAAAATAAATAAATAAATTATTATTAATTATTAAATGGGCAGCTTCACCTCAAAACAAGGATGATTTTCCACCTCCAGCACAAGATGCAGGACGATGTATTTAGGGAGGAGAATTAATTGCCTGCTTTTCTCCCCCCCTTCACTCTGTGTGTGTGTGTGTGTGTGTGTGTGTGTGTGTGTGTGTGTGTGTGTGCTGTACAATTTCTATATCTATACAGATATTTAATTAATTTATTTAGAGTATTTTACCCCGCCTGTATCTCTTTATACATATATTTAGTGTGTGTGTGTGTGTGTGTGTGTGTGCGCGCGCGCATGCGCGTCTGTGTGTGTGTGCTGTACAATTTCTATATCTATACAGATATTTTACTTATTTAGAGAGTATTTTACCCCGCCTGTATCTCTTTATAGATATTTAGTGTGTGTGTGTGTGTGTGTGGTGTGTGTGTGTGTGTGTGTGTGTGTGTGTGTGTGTGTGTGCTGTACAATTTCTATATCTATACAGATATTTATTTTACTTATTTAGAGAGTATTTTACCCCACCTGTATCTCTTTATACAGATCTTGTGTGTGTGTGTGTGTGTGTGTGTGTGTGTGTGTGTGTGTGTGTGTGTGTGCTGTACAATTTCTATATCTATATAGATATTTATTTTACTTATTTAGAGAGTATTTTTACCCCACCTGTATCTCTTTATATAGATCTTTATCTTGAGCTACACCTATAGAGACCTATATATAAAATGAGGCAATTATATTAACTGTACTGTGTATATTATTATAATGTAATTTTTAAGGCCGCCCCTCAACCTGCCTCTGAGGGCGCCCCCTGTCGGCCCTCCCTCCCCACCCCCTTTTTTAAAAAGGCGGGAAAAGGGTAACGGTCGCTTCCGTCCGTCGCCTGAGGGGATTTTAATTTTGCTTCCTTTTTTTTCTGGCGGGAGGGAGTGGATAGGAAAAAGAGACTAAAAAAAAAATATCTATATTACATCCCTTTTAGGCGGCTCTTTTTCCTCTCTGCCTCCCCCCGCTCTCGTTTTCCTCACTAAAACGGCGGTGAAGCGTTTTTTGTGAGGAGGGAGTCGTGGGTTGAGAAGAAAGGCGGGATATAGAAAACGTTGTGAGGGGAAAGAAAGCGAGTTGGGGGGAAAATACCGCCTCACAAACACCCACACAGGCACACGGACACACACCTACACACCCACGCACCCTCTCTCCGTTTCCTGAGGTGGGCGGCGGGCGCCGCCATGGCGGGCTTCTCTCCCCTCAGAAGGAAGGCTTATTATAGGAGGAATTGGGAGTTATTTTTATTGCTATGTACACCCACACGGGTGCATAGGTACGTATAAATAAATATACAGTACAGGGAGGTATAGATAGGTCATAGATAGAGGCATCCGCAAATACTGGCGAATACATTGGTTTCCCCTCCCCGCCGCCCCTTACGTCTTTTATTTTATTTATTTATTTTTTTGCAACAAAGGTGAATTGAACAGAGGTATTTTATTTTCTTTCCACCCAGTCTCATCCTGTGACATGAGCAGTCTTTTTTTTTTTTTTTTTTTTGAAAAGGGGTCGAAAAGCTCCACTGATAATACGATTTTTTTGTATGTGTGTCTCTGGAGAGAAGAAAAGCATATGAGGGATAGATATAGGAAAAAGTCAAACGATAAATAAATGCTTTGGGTTGTAATCCTGGCTGCATTTACTCAGGGATACTGTATTAAGTTTCCCATTGAGACCCCTGGGGCTTATTTCTGAGTAAAACTGTCCCAGCATCCGGGGTGGACTACATGTCCCATCCTCCCCTGCCTTTGATTGGGCTGGCTGGGACTGTGGGAGTCTTGATGCCTCCTCAGGCACGCTTGGGTTACCTCTGATGTAAAGGGGGGGTGAGTAATTGCTTATAATTAATTGATTGCATTTATAATTAGCATATAGCTCAAATGGTTTTTAATGTTTAATTTACTATTTTTTTAAAATTCTATTCCTTTTAATGTCGTGAGCCTCCTTTGTTCCTTTTATTGGGAGGAAGGCATAACAACAACGGACAAAATGAATAGGACACTCCTCATTATAATTATCATTTTTACTAATTAGTAATAATGTTACCCATATTACAAATGTATTATTACTAATGTCCAGTTTAATACCGAGTCATAATTTTATAACAAACTGAATTGCTGCTGTGCCTATAAATAATAGTACATTTTATAAAGGAAGTGCTACTTATCAATAATAATTCAGTTTACTGTTTAAAAACGATAAATTGCTGTGCTTTCTGTGGCACACAGAATCTGCTGCCTCAGGCAATGGTTTCATTAGGATGATGATGATGATGATGATGATGATGATGATGATGATGATGATGATGATGATGATGATGATGAATGCGTAGCCTGCATAATTAAATTGTAAACCACCCAGAGAGTGCTTGGAAGTGCTACGGGGCGGTATATAAGTAGAACACTTTGCTTTATTTGTTTATATATTTATTTACAGCGGACCCTCATATAACAAACGGTTTGTGTAACATCAAATCTGTACAACATAAATAATTCCGGAAAGAGGGGAAATTTGCTTAACAGAATCGCCTGTGGGGCGAATCCGTACAACATAAAAATGGTCACGATTAGGGATGACTCCATTTTCAATGCATACTATGGGAAATTTGTATAAAGGAAATTTTGCTTAACAGAATTTCATTTGGAAGGAATTAATTCCTTTATACAGGGTGCCACTGTATATATTTCCTTATCACATTTTTGCCTTGCCTCTCCTCCGGGGAGAAAGGCGGCATAAAAATAAAGTTGTTTTTTATTATTATTATTATTATTATTATTATTATTATTATTATTATTATTATTATTATTATTATTATTATTAATTTCAGGGCGACATAGGTGGCTCTTGCCTCCTGTTCTATATATAATCCTAACAACCACCCTGTAAGGTAGGCCAGTATCCTACTACTGGTTCTCACAAGAGCAAACCAGTGACCCAACATTTTGTGACATATGTCTTGACAATTATTGAGTTACACGAGCGAAAGTGCTTGCAATATAGACAGTTCTAGTTGGCAGCCCCTAGTTGAAAAAGGTCTCCTCCTTGCCAGGGCTGGTAGCTGTAGGATCCTGGCCCAGAGCTCTGGGAATGTGTAATTCAAAACTAAATCTTAATTCCTGTCACTTATCTATTTAGCCTGTCATTTCCCTGTTTCGGTAAGGGGGGGGGGAAACGATCTTAAAGGCCAAATTTGATGATGCAGCTAAGAAGCAGGGCTCCCTTAAGCTCACTATTTGTTCTACACAGGAGCCCCACCTCGCTTCGCTCATTAATGGTTCTGTATAAAGTGAGAAATCCACCACTGGTGTCATATGAACCTCTAATGAATCAGACGTTTTAGTGGGTCCAGCTCTGTTTTGTCTGCTTTGAGTTGGGAGTGTCTCTGAGTTCACTTCATGCTTTGCAACCTGAATTACAGTGGCCCCTTGTATAAAGGAATCAATTCGTTCCAAATGAAATTACGTTAAGCAAATTTTCCTTTGCTGTATACAAATTCCCATAGGAATGCATTGAAAACGGAGTGATCCCATTTTTATGTTGTACGGATTTTCCCCGTAGGCGATTCTGTTAAGCAAATTTCCCCCTACCTCCGGATTTTTTTATGTTGTACAGATTTTATGTTCTACAAACCGTTTGTTATACAAGGGTCCACTTGTACGTTGAAACAGGAGCTGGCAGTAACAGTAATGATTGAAACTGGGTAGGACTTCCTACATACCATGCATAGGCTGCTGGGCTGCCCCTGCTTTTCTATTTACTTGCAGAAAATGTGGTTCCCACATTGCACTCCAAACGGCTTTATCCACAAAGGAGTGCAACTGTCAAAGGCATCCAATCCAGTTGTGTGTGCATCAGGTTGCATAAGATGGATGGTTGCTCCAGATGGGTGTGTTATTTATTTATTTATTTATTTAGTTAGTTAGTTAGTTTATATGCTGCCTACTACCCAAAGGTCTCTGGGCCGCTTACCATTAAAGCAATTAAAACATTAAAATGCCGATAAAAATTAAAATGATAAAAATATTTAAATACAAGAAATGCAACAAAAATTTATCTTTAACTTCCACCAGAAAGCTGACCGCAGCCTGTTAAGCGGAGGCTGGATTTGTGCTGGTGGAATTTAAGTTGTTTTCCTGGATGCTTACCTTATCTTTCAAACCACATGGGCCTCCGGTGCAGCTGATGTTGGGTGGCCTCTTATGTGTTTCCAAAATACTGATCCCAAACTTGCATTTGCATGTAAAATATATGTATAGTTGAATATATGGGATCACGTATCATAATGTAGACAGCTCAGTGAATGGGGATTATTATGACCAGGTGAAATCTATCTATGCCTGTTCATCTTGCTGTCAAGGTACCAATTATTGATGCACAGCATCAGTGCCACCACTGTCTCTTTTTCATGATCTTTATTTTAACATTGGGAGTGATCATCTATACTTAGGATATTTTCATATAGTGGATTATCTACAGTAGCAGAGATTGCCATCTTCCTTCAGAGTTCAGTGAGTCTTGGTACATGTCCCTTGGATTGAGGTTTGTTTTAATTACAGAGAAGTAACTCTAAATTACAACATGCAGCAATAATAATAATAATAATAATAATAATAATAATAATAATAATAATAATAATAATAATAAAGGGAGAGCTAAGAACTAGAACCAATCCAAATAACCTTAGTAGACTCTCAAATGTGGGACAAAAAGCTGAAACCAAAGATCTGAAAACATGAAAACTATTTTTATTCACTGGAATATGGTGATCAAATAAACTTTATAAGGGAGTGACTTTCACAGTTGGGGGTGCAATAATTGACTAGTCCCTGTCTTGCTTTTCTACCCAGGTGAAAAGGTGCACCTTCATCCCTGTAATTAGCTAAGGTAGACACTTGCTTTGGGCAGAATCTCTTCAGTAAAGTGAGGAATCCACAGGTGAGTCATTATTTGCAGAAATATCTTAAAAGATATATATATATATATATATAATTTGTCCTCTTTGAGGGACCTCCTTTGCCAACTTTTCCCAACCTGTTTTGATCCTTACAATTCATACATGTATGAATCTGTATGTGCTATATTTGCTTGGCCTCTGCTACCCGACATCCATCATAATTTGGCATCAGCTGGTAAAATACGGGATTTTTGTAGGACCTGGTTAACATTTGCAATCAAGGATGTGTTGTACTTCCAAATAATTGGGTCTCGCACCAAGGATCCATCAGTCAGATCTTTACGTTCCGGTATCCGGCAGTGGAAAAGGAAGGCAGTGTCACTGGAGACTTCTACCGGATCTCCGTACATGTTGAGAACCGAATGGACGGATGTCTGGATCACCTTCCGCGGGTCGACCACCATCTTCTTGTTATTGAAGTCCCCTTTCCTGTTAGGTTCTTTGAAGATGTGCTGAAATATGTTCACGCCCGGCACGTCGCTCCACGACGAGAAGTTGAACGGACTGGTCGCGGCGAAGACGTTATTACGGAAGACGTGGTTTTCAAACAAGAAGACGCCCGTCCCTGGGTTTTCCTTTTGGAGCCGTTGCATTAGTGATTTCCAATCCACGTCCTTCACAGGAAGAATAATTTCATCAGCGTCCGTTAGCAACACATACTTGCTTCTGTACATATTGTGGTAGATGCAGTCATTGAGGGCTGCAATTTGTCCATAGTACCCTATGTCTTTGGCATCCATGGAATGATGCCAGTAAGACGAAGGCTTAAGGTACAAATCAATGGGCCAGGGGACAATTTCAACCGTCCCTTCGGAGACGTAATATCTCAGGACCTTTTCCATCAATGGGCTACACTTGGTCTTATAAATAATAACTTTCTGTGCTCCAAGGATTTTGTACATCTCGATGCTCTGTATGAACTGCAAGACGTTGTTGTAGTCTCCAAACATGGTGGAGATGCAGACTGTGAATTCTAGAGAAGAGGTTTCGGTGTTGAGGTTTTTTATCTCAAACACGGGCGTTTGGGACAAATCCAGTTCAAGCGACGGCTGCATGGACAGGTACCGCGGAGAGCAGTTTTGGGGTTCCCAGCAAAGGAGGTCTGCTGTACCATACGGGAATTCAAACCGGTCTCTGTGAATTTCGATCTCGGCCTTCACGGCGCTCACGTTGCCACTTTTACGGCAGCAGAACAAGCAGTAAAGTTCTTTAACCTTTTTGTGATGGATGATACTGATGACGCGGACGAGAGTTCCCTTCCGGTGGTCAAAATACGGGGCGATGATGAGGCTGTGTTTGTTTTTGAGTTGTGTGATAGTGTCTCTGGCCAGCCGGCCTGTGCACAAGGGGTCATAAGATTTGCGAGTCCCGTATGTTTTATGCAGTGGTGCGCTTCTCTTCCAGTAATAGGAGGCAAAAGATAAAACAAGGATGACAAAGAGGGATGTTCCAGCAATAAGTGGTTTCCAACGATTTAACATTGCCACCGGCGCACAATAATACTTTTGCTGACCTGTCTGTTTTCCATTTATTCCTGCAAAACAATCAGAAAAGAAAAGAACAATGGAACAAAACCATCACTTGTTTGAGGAGATGAGTTACTGGTTCATTGAGAATTTCATTGAGAATTCTTAGGCACCCTACCCCCACACCCCACACAATACCCCAAGGGACACCTAGGGAGGAATGTCTAGCTATGGTGTAAATGTGAGGTTTAAATGCATACCAAAACACACTAGCAGTTGAGTCGGCAGCAAGAATTCTTACTGTCAGGCGTTTGTACCAGAGTTATTTTAATACTCCTTTATTGAAACTAATCTTTAAAACGTATGCTTGAGAGGATAAACAGGTTGGAAATCTGACACGGTTTTGATAGTATGAGACACCTGAGATCTGGCCTACAAGCGGAATTTCTTGCTCACCTGTTCTGAAAGGGGCCAGAGTTGCTAAATGGCTGCAGGGTTTGGTTTCTCGATCCTTCCTCCACCAAAAAAAATAGCTACTGATAATTTATCGGATCAGTGAGTGGCACGTGCTGCATGGTTTCCTTCCTTTCTATTCTCTAATAATAATAATAATAATAATAATAATAATAATAATAATAATAATAATAATAATAATAATAATAATAATAATAATAATAATAATAATTTATTGCCGTGTGTATATACACAGTATACACATACAACGAAATTCAGACACCCAGAGACCAGATTCAACACACACACACACACACACACACACACACACACACACACACACACACACACACACACACACACACACACACACACACACACAGACAGACATCTTCTTCCTATACTTGCAATATTGATTAGGGTCAAAGCTCAATCTTATTTAAGCTATGTGTGAGCCTCTCTTTTCCTTTTTTATTTATAAAGGGATTTTTTTTGTGTGTGTCATGTGGGAGTCCTGGTCTCATTGTGGAATCAGTTGAGATAAATAAACTTGTTTTTTAAAAAGCAGAATACAAAGCTTTGCAACTGCACAGTTGATGTGATAACCCAGCCCTGACCTTGAGGGTCATGTTACTGTTTGCACCGTAGCTACCAGACAGACTGTACAAAACCCATTTTGCGGGATCAGATGTCACAACACAACACCAACCACTATTAACAGAACCAATGTGTTATTCAGATCCCTTCCCTCATGATGGACAAGTTATTTAAATTTAAAGTATTTTAAAAGAAAAATAAATTAGGAACAAGCACCTATTTGTAGAAGGCGTGGCAAAAGCAGTCTGCAGATCGGATCGAGCCACCACAATCAAGGAGGGGCTAGATGAGTTCTCTACTGGTGGAAACAGCAACTGAATGTTGCAGCATGATCATCAATGTTTCAGAAATCCTTTAGTTAATTCCCACCATCCCCTTTCTCATGATTTCACACATGGGTAGTCTGCATATAGGATCGTAGCCTTTGCTCCCTCATTCAGGCACTTCTAAAAGCTTCCCCTGGATCTCCTTCCGTGTGAATGCTTTGCTATCCCCTCTAAGCTTTGGTAAGAATTAGCCCTTTTGGCAGATGAGATTATTAACTTCTGTTATAAACTATAATAATGCTTTTTGAATATTAGTTTTTATTGTATTTGCAGATTTTATCGCTGTAAGATGCCCCGAGTAGACTTTTTAGGCCAGATGGACAGGATACAAATATAATAATATAATATAATATAATATAATATAATATAATACAATACAATACAATACAATATAATAAATTTCTATCTCATGCTAAAACTATCTGACACGTAGTTTGAAAAACAATGTTTAGGATCCTGGATGGGATAGCACTGGAGTACAGACACAAAGGGGGGGGCTGCACTGTGAAATTGAGGATCAAATTAGATATTAAGTAAGCAAAGTGTTCTGCTTATATACCTTCCCATAACACTTCAAGTGGCCTCTGGGCGGTTTACAGTTAAATATTAAGTAGAGCGCAGTGTGTTTGATGTTGCAATGAGAATACAAACAACTGACTGTGAAGCAGGTACAGAGATCAGCCAGTCACACATATCCTGACAGTGGTGATAAATACTGTGCTCCTATTTCTGTGATAGAGTTTATTTTCAATATGTATACATTTGGCTTTTTAAAAAGTAAGATATGGTTTTCTTCTTTTTCCTTAAATGATGCACTTATTGGCAGGCCCATTTCTACCATATTTATTTAACTGGAATCGAGGAGATTGCTAGAGGCAAAGCAGGCGTTCAGTCGCCCTGTTTATGTTGCATCATCCTCTGCCATGGCTTCTTTTAATTAGAATTTAATTTGAGCTAGAGAATACTTTGCTCTCTAGAGATGCCAGTCATGTTACTTCAACATCACTATCTACTAGAAGCATATCTCTACAACCTACAAGGCAAAGACAGTGTTAATTCTCACCTAGGTGCCCACTGTGGCCACATGTGCAGGGCCTTAAATAATTGTTGACATAGGTCAGGACGACTTTGTTTCAAGGTAAACTATATTAAGAGGCCAACACAAGTTTCCTTGTAATGCCTTTGGACTGTTTAAAATATGTCTAAAGGTTTGTGTTTTTAAAACAATGTTCTTATATTATGTGGTTTTAGTAGCAATACCAGTAAAGAGCAATACCAATTAATACGGTGTTCTGCATAGGCATTTAAACAAATACAGATCCTTCCACAGTGGAACTCTTGATCTAAAAGAGAGGGTCAGGTGGGGTACACAAGATAGGGAGAATAGAAGAGCAAGATATGTTTATTTTTATTTCAGTTGGGGTACAGAATGGCAGTTAACCTAAAGGGTGTATAGAGGAAAGAGGTTTTGAACTGTAAGAGATCATTTCTCTCTTTGAGTTCATAGAGCTCACATGCCTAAAAACTGACCTTCTGTAAAATTCTAAAACTGGAAACAGACCCACAGTGAAAACAGAAATAATTGCAAGGTCCATGTACTCACATGCGAAGCGGTTCTATTCCTCAGAGAGACGGATGAAAATATAAAGGCGAGATCATAGACTGAATTTCGCTGAAGTTTTCTGTGGTGGTACAAAACCAGCGAACGCCCGACAAAGCTCGGACGTGTCAGGAAATGTGACCCCTTCTATTGTTCGTGTTGTAGATGTTTATCATTCTGGGGAAAAGTGAGAATGGTGGAGGAAGCAGAAGTATAACACAGTGTATGTCGCAGCAGCTAAAGAGAAGTAAAACAACAACGACACAGTGCGAGATTGAAAACTACAGCTGATGGGTTTGAAATAAGAGGAGTGGCAATCATTATTTATGCTTGTTGCTTCTCTCCCCCTCTTTTTCTCACACTTGAAACCGAAAAGGTTTTAAGAAACTTGTTTGATGCTAAGAATAAAGCTTCTTCTCCAATGCTGAAACAAAAGATTTTTCAAGAAGCAGTGTGAGGAAATCAACGGACTTGCTTGCAGACCAGCGGAGAAGCATAAAAGCTAGGCAGTGGCAAGCCTGCATTATAAATTTCCCGTATTAATTATTTAGAAGACTTCCTGTTCCACCCTTTTTCTTTAATTCATGTTCCCACAATATGCATAAAGTCTAGTACTGTATCTAGACAAAGGCTTAAAAGTCTAGGTTTGAACTCCTATGCACTTCCTAGTGTTGGGAAAGCTACTTTGTTCTTCTTACTCATCACATCATTAAAAAAAAACATTTTGTTGCAAGTTTTTGCAATGTTATAAAAGCACCTCACTGTATTACTCCTTGCTTTTTTTTAAATTACTTTTTTTGAAATTAAAAAAAAAAGATTAAAAAGGATAAGCGACAGGATTTCCAGCCAATAAATGTTACTTATGAAACGAATAAAATCACCTCATTATCTTTCATTGCATTGCTTCAATGTATAACATCACATACACACGGTTGCAGATAATCTGGTCCTTGTATTTTCAAGCTCATTTCTTCCAGTGAAGTAGGCTTGACATCTTTTCCCTCCCTGACACATCAAGCTTTTGTGTTGAGTGCTAAAATAATTAAGGGATTACTATGCTTTCAAAATGAGGCTTGAACAGCTGTATCCTGGGAGCCACTGAAATAATTCACACCCACCCATCCACACATATTGAAAGCAAGGTCAATGTAAGATAGCATTGCTTGCAAAGAACCTCTTTCAAAGTACCTAACACTTGAGCGTGGATGTAAACAAATCATAAATGCATAACATGGGGAAAGAAAAATATAATCGTGATAAAAAAAATCCTCAAGTCCTAAAATGAGGAAAGAGTGAATTGGTACTTGGCTAAATCAGTTCACCAGTATTTTAGGCTTAGGACATTTTGCCACCCAGTAAAAAATTTCTCAAGGAAATTGCTGTAAGGTCGGTTAGATATTACAGCAAGTACAAGGGGCCATATGAGAATATACGCCAGAGATTTGCTCCCTTATGGGTTTTCTACTTTAATAAAAGCAATGGAGGTTTTCATTGACAATGTTCTGGTTATTGATAGAGATCAGTAATTTACTATGCTGGCAAAATGCAATTTTTATTATAGAGGAATATGAACACTAGACACCAGGAATGCCCCATCTCTGCTGTCTTTCCAGAAACAGGCAAAGACCTTTCTCTTTAGGCAAGCTTTCCCTGAATGATGGACTACCCATGATGCGTCTTTTATATGAATCTACACAGACTCTCGTGTTTATAACCACTTATAACTTTGTGTTTCTATCTCCCCTTGTGTGATTGCATTGACACTATGTTTTCAATGTTAATTTCCATCTCTCATAACTTTTAGATGGTCTACATACACATTGGGTGCCAGACATCAAAAGGCAGCAAGCACATAGTGGCATAGTAGCAGGCTTTATTGTGTGTGCACGCACGCACGCGTGTGTGCGTGTGCGTGTGACTGTACTTATATTCTGTATGTGGCTTAAAGTTGACAAACACCAAGAATTTTTTTTTGCCGAGAGTGAATTTTGAACAAGTGCATCTTTTGTAATATTGCTTAATACAAGCTCTCACATAAGCCAAGTCATTACATATGTTCAGTTGCTTTTTTTAATTCAGGTTGTGCTGGCTGCAGATAAATGTGAATTAGGTGACTATTTTGTGTGATCGCTCGGCTCTAGAGTTCTCTGAAGCTTTTGTTTGATCACTTGGCTTTAATCTTTTCTCTTTCCTTACTTTGTTACAGCCTGGTCAAATCTTGAAGGGTTTTCTTTACTTCCTCGGAGCATCGGAAGAGGAACACCATTCCTGAGACTTGGTAGGCTTTTGTCAATACTTCCTATACCATTTCAAACATAACATTTCAGCTTCAGAAGGGCTAGGTTGTTTTTAAGGTGATAGACTAAAAGCTTTGGATTCTTAATAATTCAGAACCGGTTTCAAAGGTGCAGCATTCTTGCAAAGTGGGTCTAGTTTCCTCTTTTTATTTGCCTGCGTAGTTTCCTGTCGGCAAACTACGCAGTAAAAGTTCGCGTGCTAACCAGGAAGAGAAGCAAATTCTGCTCCCTGCCGACGACCACACCCCTCGAACAGCAGTTTCAGCGAAGTTTCCTAAACCACCGCCAGGGGTGGACTGAGCCTCTGAAAGGATGTGGCCCAGGACTGATGTCAACACACTGGGTACTGGGTAGAAGTCTAGAAGAAGAGACTCAGCCAGCTCTTGGCTCTGCATGGGCACTATTGTTTTCCCCTGGTTCCCAAATGTACTAAAGAAAGAAACTAGTTTTTTTTTACATTAAAGTTTTTTTTAATTAGTGAAACAGTTATTATCAATGTAACAAGCTGAAAAATACAGCAACCTGATAGAAGACTGAGGTAACAAAATACTTTGCCAAAAACCTAAAAGACTCCCACACAAGGGTCAAAATTTTAGTGGTTATAATGAGTGAGACAGTTCACAATAATTTTTAGAAAGAGGCCGTACACAAATGGCATGCAGTGGGGCTGCTGGAATACAGCTAAAAATTAAAAGTAAAAGAAAATAGTGCAACAGTTCTCACAAATAAACCCAACTGAAATATAGAAACTGGTTTACATCACAATGTGACAAATGGGCTGATAATTGAATACTATTCTCTCTATCCTTTGACTGAGTTCTAATTGGAAAAACATGCATTTTGGCACTAAGTTTACTTTTGACTTACACACACGCTAATAAATTAATAATAAATAATATTGCCTCAATGTAGCTACAGATAATGGTCATCTTGAAAATAATTTGACAGGAACCCTTGGTATAAAAATGCGAAATAAAAACCTAGCTTTGTGCACTTCTCACAGCAGACTAGCACCCTGATCCCAGGATCTTCCCCTGGGGCAAGATTCCAGGCGTCATTCTAGTGTGATCCTTTTGCACCCATGCCCCCCCCCAATTCATCGGAGGAAGTTGGCAGATGAGGCCCATACCTTGGATCTGTTGCCACCCTGACATCCTCTGAGCTGCTTGGGTGGAGCTCTGGATCAGGTTGCCAAATTTTGGTACCCTCTGACGTAGATTTGTTTTAGTCGTACCGATATGCATTATTATTTAATTCATAGTAAAAGGTGCACTTAAAGAAATCAGTAGCCAAGTACACCTTCATGCTTTTATAGGACAAGAACCTTTGAACCATGGATTATGCTAGTTAACAATTTTCATATACTGTTATATCACTTATTTAGTTCATTTTCTCAAAAACACTGTGCAGCAAAGCTGCCTGTATTGCTGAAGTACTGCACCATGTTATTTCATTATCACACAGGTTATTATTATACAAATCTTTCATGTCCACTGGATGCAATACTGTCTGTACAACAAATTCACAGTCAGCTAGTTGCTTAACCAGTTCTTTAGGGAAAAAAATCAAGAGCACCCAGAACATTCTGTACGCAGATTTGCAGAGGGACTTTCAAGTAGCTTCATTTCGAGAGACATTTCCACCCCCCACGCACTGCAGATCCATGCAAATTTCATTCATTACACAAGGAGATCGTCTCCACTTGGGTGTTACCATGATAAATGTTCTTTTCATTCATATAATGTCATATCAAGGCCCCTGCTGATTTCTAGTCCAAATTTTCTTTTGGCTGAGGAGGCTAGTGAGTTTGGGAGACATGTTTCTCTTGAGAAAAAGCAGTTGCTTTTTTTAACGCTCTATGTATCCTTTCCTTGTTTCTCTGTGAAGCAAAACTAAAAGTAGAACAGGGATTTCCTTTTTACAAGCACTTGTGTGTGTGTGTGTGTCAGCTACAATATTAGATATGGTTTCTCAGAAGGAAGTCCTACTGCCCTCCACAGGACGTAGTTCCTCATTGGTATTTACAAAGTTTATAGTAGGTAGCTGCTTCTGCAGTCCCAGGGATCAAAGGATGATCAAACCAATTCATCAATTTCTGGCCTGTGACTGTTGCCACGGTGACTTCAGTTTGCCCTTTATGCAGGGCATCACTTAAATATACTACTGTAGTATGGATCTAGCTAATGATGAAAACGAAGGTAAAAAGACGAATCCTCACGTCTTAGAACTCATTGCAGGTAGTTTACATATATTTTTTCTAAAATACTTTTGGGTAGGAGGCCTAGAACTTTGATCATGTAGTTTCTCTAAGAAACTAAGGGCTTAAGTTGCTCTACAGATGGTTCTCTTCCAACATCAGAACACCAGTTGTGTTTGGACAATCACTCAGTCATTACATCATGATTCCCTTTTTGTGTGGCAATGGGTCTTTGGCAGCATGAGAAGGCCTAGTCCCCCTCTCTTTTTCTTTCTCTCCATGTCCCTCCCTCCCCTGTCCTCTTTCTTTACTGTTTCTTAGGTAGGTAGGTAGGTAGGTAGGTAGGTAGGTAGGTAGGTAGGTGCTCCTTGCATTTCTGGCATCCTTACAAGCCTGTACAGGATAAACTGGTGCCAACAGAGGAGAGGATTTGATTTAATACAACGGCAAAAGTAATCCGAGTGCTCTGTATCATGTTCTGTATGGCTCTGTTTTAAATCCAGGATAGACCAAAGCAGAGGACTGACAGCTACCCAAAGTGACTTTCCTACTGCAAAAGGGCGGTGTTGGATTTTCAGCATCCACTGGTAAGTCCGAGACCACGTTCTGAACTACTACAATCCTCCTGGCAATGTGGTTATTTTCCTGTATTCTGCAGAAGGGTAGACTCTTGTGAGCCCTAGAGAGACTTGACAAAAGTCCTCCCTGACTTTTGATGGTGAATCCAAAGACGACAGTCGTACTCAAGGACAAATCTTAACATGTAAGTTGCAAGTCTCTCTCTGTAGGAGAGAGCGCCATTTGAAACCACACTTTAATGTATTGTCAGAAGGTGATGGTTGATCAGGAATCCTGTTTCATCTCCCCATGGTGGAACCTCTTCCTGTTCCATTTGAGGTATCGCCAGTTTGGAAGAGCAGAAGGACCACGAGGGGAAACCCTTGGCTGCAAATTAGCTGACAGAATTCAACCATGGGTGTCTCTTCAAGAGCTTTTTTCACCATTAGAATTATGACACCGGCGCACAACATGGCAGTCAATCCTCCCCCACGTAACAGTCAGCAGCTTTTGAGACATTTTACATTGCAGAGGGGGAAATATATATAAAATGAACAAATACACATCTGTTTCAAAAAGAAGTAATAGCCAGTTTGATCAGTAGGCAGCTGATGTGTATCAGCACATCGACCTTAATTCCATTGCAGGTGACCGAATCAGACTGAAAGGACCATTCAGCTGCTCTCTGGCGTGCGGGCCGTGGGTGCATGTTCACTCGCTCAAGGGCCAAGGTTCAGATACAGGGAGATGACGAAAAAGGAGATGACGCGGCTGTTTCTACCTCGCGTGCCGATTTCCTGCTCCAAGGAACAGAGCCTGTGGATGGCTGAGAAGGTGGCCAACTTAGCAGGAAAGCTCTCCACCTCTTTTGCTGAAGCAGACGCTCTGTGACCAGGAAGGCCCAAAAGCAGCTTGGGGTGGGGGAGACAGTGGACCCTTGCCCTCAGCAAGGCGTTTTGGGGGACAGTACCGACCACAGCTAAAAGAACAGCAAACAAAATAATTTAAGGCAAATATTTCTTACGGGACGAAGGAGCCCAGGAGGAGCCTTATAACACCAAAGAGGTTTCAGCAGCTACAGACCCTTCGCTTGCCTGGGTGCTTCTGGTTCATTAAACAGAAAACAGCACTGCCAAATTACAAGAAACAAAACACTAAATTAACAGGTGGTTTATCTTGTGCCAAAATACACATTTCCTAAATAGCTCAAGTACGGACTTCAGTTTTTGTCCCTAGGTTTGATATAAAATCTGAGGCAGCCACATTGCCAAGCAACTCAGTGCACTTCAGGTTATAAAAATGTTGTTCCACAATGTCCTATTCTAATTGACGCTTTGCAGCAAGTTAACACTGTCAACTGTTTTGTGCATTAGAAATAATTGAAAAAACCCAACATGGGCCAAATGTTCTTCAGTTCACATAGAGCAGCTCAACAATAAAAAGAGCAGTTAAAAAAACCGGGTGGGTGGGGGAAGGAAAAAAAAGAAAATCTGCAGAAGAAGATGTGATGCACAGTTTGTGGCAGAACAGGAATCCACAGCGGCCTGTGACCACAAAGCTAAAGTCAAGGACTCAAAGGATCTTGCGGCGAGCAAGTTGTTTCTTCAACCAGTCTAAATCATCTTTTCTCATCAGTGCACTGGGTGAGGTCCTGTCCTGAGGACAACATTCACGTTCTGCTTTTAGAAGCTGTGTCATAATTACTTTCAAGTTATATAGAAAAGTGCTGAAGTTGCTGTTGTGGACAGCTGGCTCACTCTGGAGTCTCCTCCCTCCGCTCTCCGGTGGGACCCATTTCCCATCCTGCAGTTTGGCACTTGAAGTTACACCACGTACTGGAGCATATGTTACTCGAACGACATAAGGTTTGCAGGTACCTAGCAAAGGAAAGGAAAACCATCAGCACAAGGAAGGGCTCTCGGCTTGTGTTGCCAGGGAATCCAGATGTCACTTGCAGATCCCTGCAAGGAGTCTTCCTTCTCAAGACAGCAATCCTGATGGCAAAGAGAAGCCAGAGATATGATCTTGGCTCTGGCTTGTTCTACAAAAATCACACAAAACCCTACAACATTTGCTGACATAAGAGCAGCTACTGCTGGGCGTGTTTCTTGCTTTCTTGAAGCCTAATGGAAGTTTTTCATTGTTAAATTTTACTCACATTTTCTCTCACAAGCCCAATATCGAATGGAGCTACACAATCTGCAGTGTGTGTGTGTGTGTGTGTGTGTGTGTGTGTGTGTGTGTGTGTGTGTGTGTGTGTGTGTGTGTGTGTGTGTGTGTGTGTGTGTGTGTGTGTGTGTGTGTGTGATGGGGACTATATTTAGAAGATGTGGAAACTTTAGCAGCATTAGAGGCAGAGTGGGGCGGTTTACATTAGCCATGTGGCTAAGTAGATGCAGATTGTATGTGCCATAATAGAAAACTAAGCTCACTGTTTTCTGTCTCTTTCATTAACTTAGAAATTTACTTGATTCCTTGGGTCTGGCAAATCCTAGAAATATTGAAAACCCAGGTTAATAATAATAATTTAATATGCACAATCCAATATACACAGGAGTCTGCCAACGCCAGAAACTTGAGGAAATTGTCAAAATCCAGAGTGAATCCTAGACCCAGTCAAGTTTGGCCAGCTAGTTTCCCACCAAATCCACTGCAATTAGTAAAAGGGTTTCACATTTCGGCCACAAACTGAACTGAATATAATAAAATGTATACCTGAGGCCGGTTGCTTCTGCAGGCGTCATCCAAATGTTTGTGCCACAGTATTGCATGAAATCTCGAACCAGTCTGAAACTTGTAAACATTGCCTACAAAACAGAACACAACTTTAAGGAACAGCAAGGAACAAAAAGGCCAGCTTTAAAGAGCTGAAGTTGTATCTGGCAGGAGAATGAGCCTTGGGAATTACAGGCGCGTGCTGGAAAACGGATCGGCTGATATCGTCAGAGCACAGTGCTCAAAACGCTAATGCACAAACAATCTAAACTTCTTCTTTTTGGCTCATCCTAGTGAGGATGGTGCTTAAGAGGCAACCGGAAGCATTTCATGTGATGGCTCCACATTGCTGGGTTGAAGAGGCAATGAGAGGAGCAGCAGCAGGAGGACATTGTGGGGGGAAATCTGATAGACTCAGTGAAAGGGGAAAAGAAAATCTCCTTTCTTGCTAAGAAGAGTCCAGGGGATCTCTGTGGATGCCTGTGTGGCGGTGTCATTTTGCAGTTTACCCCTCTTCAAAGCAAATTATTAAAAACGGCACATTTTCTTGTTGCCTTTGTGTAGACAAACAAACCAACTTCATCCATCGGACAAAACAGGCTCTGTTTCCTCAAGGCCTCTTCTGCTACCGGACTTGCTGTTTTAACAAAAACAAGATAAATGAAGTATTTCCCAGCACACAGAATTCTGAAAGAAACTGAATTGAAAAATGCTTACCTTTATCTGGGTTATTGAGCTGAAAAATATCTGGGTGTTCGGGATCGTCCGGTAATGCTACCATCCAGCCTACAACTGAAACTTTTTTTCCTGGAGTAGATTTATACTAGAAGAGAAAAGAACAAGCAAGTATAATGATGAGTTTGGTTGTGCTGGTTTGTTCCTCTGTCCTTTCCTTCTCCATATTTGTAAAGGGTTTAGCAAAACAATTCCTCCAAGCAGATGGAGGGAAGGCCACTAATGCTTTTGACATCCCCTGTGCCTGGACATATCAGTGGTTGAGCTACTGAATAAATTGTATTTTCTTTGCTTACATGCTTTCTTTCTGTGCCTCTTAACGACTTTGCTCCAAAATAAATTAGAGTAGATCCTGAAAGGGTGACCCAGTATCTTGTCCATGAGGAAAGCTGGGAAGAGAAAAAAAGTAATCTATTTGAGCATGTACTAATTCAGAACACTGGGGGGGGGTGGGTGGGTGGGGGAACTCGAGAGGAGATGTTTATGGCCAACTCTCTGAAGACAGGTTGGTAGGATGCAATATCACATTCTTGTATCCAACCTCTTGGTCCACTTTCAACTCCCAAAACAATCCCTCCTGCTGGATCACATGGATTACAACTAACATCTTCATTTGGCCAACACAAATGTGCTGCATCCATCATTTCTAGGGATATGTTTTATTGGAAAGTCAGAGAAGAAAATGCATTTGTATGTAAGACACACCAGGGATTTCATGGACTTGCCTGTACTTTTTGTCCGATATGCCCTCCGTGGGAAGGGTTTTGAAACTGCCCCACTCCTGTGAGATCAGAGCATCTCTTCCAGATTTATAGAGGGGACTTCTGGAGAACACCGGCCTCTGAAGTTTAAACCAGTGGACCACAGGCCAGGCAGAAGATGCAAAATCTACTGTGACCTGAGCTCTGGGACAGCCCGCTTGCTCAAAATTGGCCCAGCGCTCACTGCGGTGCCGCCACCTGTTCATTATGATGACAGCAGTGAAAAGCACAACTAAGGTTGCTAACCGACTTACTGTAGGTTTCCTGCCTTCCTTCAGTAACGTCTTTCTTTTTAAAGGCCCTTCCATGGTAACAACTCCAGTGGAAGTCCCTGAAGTGCAGCTGCAGGCGCCTGTTGGACTGAAACAAGAAATGCCACCACTACAGTGAGGACAGACAAAAACAGACAAATATACCCACAATTCAAGTGTGCAAAAGCTCTTTTGTTTTTGCCTTGGTTTGTGCATACGATATTTTTCTAACCATGGCTCTTCTAACTTAATTTTCCCTTTTATTTTAATAATCGGTGTTGTAGTCTGCAACTATTAGGATAGTAAAATTAACAAGAAAAATGCCTGACAACAGGTCTTTACTAGAACTGTCACAGCATTATTACTCCCAAGAATTCTTATCTTCATCTACAAGGAACACTGGAACACATTAACTCAAGCAATGGCACACAGGACAGGAAGTGGACTTTTTTTTTCATACTACAGAAGAGCAATCAAGACCTGTCATTACAGATACCGGTGGAGTCACTGTGAGTTAAGAAACCAAAGTATAAGGAAATGTTCACCCATCTCTCTCTTGCATGACTCTAGGCACCCTGGCTTTTGTGTCTATAGATGTGCAACAAAACCCGCCAAGTGTGTTCTGGACTCTTGGGAAGTGGACTAGTGTTCTCAGTGAGTCAAACTGTGGGAGATGATTCTTAGGAGAAAGAAAGGAAACAATATTTTTATTTGATAGACAAGGCATTGATTCAGTTCCATCAAAATATTAGTATCCTATTCAGCGCAAATGACAAGATTTTAAAGGGAATGTACTTTAAAAAGGCACAGAAATGGAATGAAGTATAAACAAAATAAGGATTGAAATGGAATATGTGTTTGAGGTCAAGATCATTTAGAAGAGGAAGCATAATTTCTAATCCACAGGATCACTTTGTTTTTCCAGGGTGTTCCCAAATCATCATAAAAAAGGATTTTAATTATAAGGAGGCGAAGCAGCAGCAGCAGCAGCTGTGAGAAGATGTGCAGTGAAGAACTAACCTCTTTTTTCTCAGTAATCCTAGGCAAACACGTGCAAATAGCTACTTTGCAGCTATTTAGACCTCTCTCACCCACATCTCATACACTGTTCTGTTTTACAGATATATAGTCCAACATGGGAGCAAGGCTATTGTTACCAATTTGCTTCATCATCACCATGAAAAAGCATATTTCATATTCTATTCTTCCTTATTTAAGAAATATATATATTGTGAACTGCCCAGCAAGCAGTATAGAAATGGAAAAAAATGAATTAAAAATATACATACCTTGCTAACTGAGCTGATTAGTTTGATGCCCAACCTTTACTGAATGAAATATATTCCTTCAAAATCTCCATAAATACCACTGGGCTCTGAGTTAAGCATATGCCAAAATAATTCTACTGAAATCAGTGAGGCGTTTTAAAATATTTAAGTTTGGCTGGACTAAGTGCCCTCAATTAACCTGCATTTCTCAGCATAACAGAGAAGAACAATGGCCAGTACTAAGGTGAAACATGTTTATAGGCAGCGTAGCACAAAAACATGGGGCTTCATGCTTCTGTTGGGGCAGAAGCATAGATGAATGAGAATCTATACAGTCTCCCTACCGCTGGGGCAGCCTTACTAGCATGAAAGGAAAGTGTGAAGATGGAGGAAAAGAAATTGCAGGGCTACCAGGGAAAAGTGTTCTTCATTCGCAAGAGGAAAAGAGGTTGGAAAAAGGAAGTCATATCATGTTCCAGAGAGAGAGAGAGAGAGACCCACCACCATCAGCTAATTGTACCTGTAGACACAGCTCCGACTTCTGGGAGAATTCCGAATTGGTACCCGCCAGTTGGGCCCCAGTGTGGCGTATAACCGACCCCTGTTTATAAATTTACAAGTGAGTTCTTTTCTTACCATGCATATATTGTGGCAACATTCAACAACAACAACAAAAAGAAAACAGAACATACAAGCAGGTGTGAGATACACACTGAGTCTGATGGGGCAGGCGTTCTTAAGTGAATGTTTCATTTGTTCGTGAGTGAGTTCTTAAAACCTAGGGACAGACCAGGCAGTAGTGAGCAAAAGAAAATGGTGTAAATCAGGCATTTAAAAGAAATGACAGAAGGAAATTTGTGAAGCTGCTTCTGCCTCTGTGTCTACAATTCTCGTCTTTTTGTTTCTGAGGTGCACATGCTCTCTGAAGAATGGCAGTGGAACCTTCAGAGCTTTTAGGAACCCAACGGTGCAGGGCAGGGATGTTGCATCAACACGCACATCCTGGAAAATCATGAACAATAAAATAGAAGAACAAACTCAAATTTTTAGAACCTATTTGCAGTCTGGAGTCAACTCTGGAGCATGAGAAGCCAAGATGCAGAGACAGCGCCTAACTACGTACAGAGGACACATTTTCATCAACACCAAATGAACACAGATGGCATTTAACAGGTTTCAGAGCAGGTCAGATGTGGTGGCTCACAAGCAGGTCTAACACGGGGCACCTCTTTTTCATTTTTTTTTAGAGAAAATTATCACTGTTGAAGTAATGGATGGAACTGTTTTAATATTTTTCCCGGTAGAAAGTGATGCTTGAAGTGAAAGAGAAGTAATCTGTTTGGGTATGCATCTGAGCATCCCCTACACAATTCTGCCTTCAGTTTACTTAGGATAAAATCTCTGGAATGCTTAATTCAAATATACTTTATAAAAGCAAATACATTACATTGGTTGAATGAGATTCAGGAAGCAAACACAATGCTTTGAAGTCTGACCATGAGGAATATTCTCTCATGCCTAACTAATTGGCTACAACTGATTTCAAACAGTTGCACACCGAAGATGCTGTTAGTTTTCCCCCTTACACCCAGTGTGAGGTTAAGAATTCCTCAGCAGAAGAAACCAGGGAGCAAGCTGCCCTCACAGAACAGTTAAGGGCAAACTTGAAAGATGCAGAAGGGCCTGTCTGTCTCAAAATGGAAGCCATCGCTTTTCTGGGTGACAAGTGGAGAAACATGTGGATGAAAATAACCTCTTCATCCTGAGGAGAAAATCAGCTGAAATCTGGTAGCACTTAACCCATGTTAACCTAATGACAACCTGGTTGGTTTATTTAAAATACCTTTGCCCTGCCTTCTTAAGAAGGACCCGGGGCAGCTTACCTACTTGGAAAACAATACTGAAAAACTAAAAAACTTATGTATACAGATATTTAACAAAAATCACATAAATAGCACACTAAAAAGGGTAAACAAGCTCAACACCAAAACCACATTCAAGGCAACAAGGCAGACACTCCCTTCAAAGCCCTTCTTAGACGACCAGACACTAACTAAGGGACGCCTGTCAGAATGGAAAAGTCTTTGCCTGCTTAGGGAAGGACAGCAAAGATGGGGTCAGCCTAGCCTCCAGTGGACAGGCGTTCCAAAGTCTGGGAGGAGCATCTTCTTTCTAAGTTTGTTGCAAAAAAATGCTTTATAGCAAGAAAACAAGATTTGATAGTCCATGTGCATTCACCACAACCATCTGCAACATTACTTGGATTATTAGAACCATATGTCCCTGTTTGCCATATCGTGAGCCAACAGAATATTTTCTTTTTTGCATTAATAGGGTCTACCAAGGTAACAAGGAAAGAATGAAATTGCAGCAGAACCCTGAGCTCAAGTAGTTAATAAGAGGCATGTTTATTAGTGGTTACGTTTGCCTTTTAAAGGAATGGCAATATTCTGCTGAGAAATACACAGTGCCTTTAATAATGCTATCCTGCTGATGAGTCTGGAGATACGATATAGAGTGTGTCTAAAATTACAATGCCTGTGAGGTGGAACTTTCTGACAGCAACTTTCAGCACACTAGCTTGTAAGTTATACAGTAATGAACTCTTCAGAGAGCAGATTACAATGGGCAAGGAAAGCCCTTGTACACAAGCAATCTCGCACAGTAATCATCATTAAGTATATGTAGATGGGGTGAGTGTCAAGACCTGGCTTGACACCAGAACCACAGGGTGTTCTGTGAACTGTTGAGGGTTCTTGAATATCTCAGAATGAGACACCAGAAGAGCCATCTTAAGATCTGACTGGTTATTATTTCCCAAATAACCTGTTATTTGCTTTGCTACACTTTTCCCTGAGGGCTGCATGACATAGACCATGGCTATGTACTGAGATGTGCCAAGTTTGAATTGATCAACGGATTACACCATTTTACTCCAGATGTTGTCAACTAAGTACAGGCAGAGACCTACTCGTAAGACCCTAACTCAGAGGTCCTCAACGTTTTCAACCAGCGGGCCGGTCCACCACCACCACCACCCAGGCACCACTGGGGGCCGAATCACAGTCCAAAAGCAGATGCAGAGGTTGGCTTGCTCACAAAACAGGGGTAGGTGGGGGGGTTGCAATTGGTCCCAGGGGCCAGATTCAGGACCTTGGGGGGCCGCATCCGGCCCTGGGGCCTTAGGTTGAGGACCCCTGCCCTAACTGCTTAGTGAGAATGCTTCTCTGTAAATTCTAAAGCTTGAAGGTATTAAAATATCTACATTTGTTGCTGAGCATTTGTGAAGATCAGAAACAACTTTATTAACAGCTGTAAGAAGCAACTACCTAGGGAACACACCTATAAACCCACAAACCCATTACTGTATATGCATAGACTGGGTTTACACCCAGTCTCATTCTTATATCCCATAAAGGCTGGTTTTAAGGCAATATTCTTCTCCATATCACTGCATCGCCAGAATAATTACTTAGAGTAACAACTACTGTTTTAAAAATTTAAACTGCACTGAACTACAGCCACGGGTTGTCTTACAATCAGTTAAAGGCCACCAGGCATCGGCAGAGAGGGCACTCACCTTTCAAGTCCTGAAGAAGGCTCCTCACTAAATTCTGAGCTTTCGCTGCTTCCTAAAAGACAAAAGGACACAATGATGTCAACAGAATAGATAAACTGGGTGGAAGAGAGTCCATGCACAAAGTACACCATGGAAAACAGATAGAAGAGCCCAGGAGGAAAAGGGATGCTAGAGATGGCTCCAGTGTTCCCTGTTCAGAAGGTGAACGGGTTTACTCTGCGTGAAATATTACAAAATGTCTCCTCTAGGTTTCCTCACTGGTGCACAGAACATAAAAGCAGCCTCTTGATCACACCATCTCATTTATTTATTTATTTATTATTTATTTGTTAGACTTATATCCCACCCATCTTCCCAGAAGGGAACTCTTTACATTACATTTACATTACAACTTTCTTTAGGCGTATCATTTACTCCAGCCAACAGACCAGAATTACATTTCTCTGCTGAAATATAATCACGGCAGCCGAAAGCAAAAGGAAAATCAAGGACCAAGAACAGGAAATATTAAGCAAGTGGCAGTTTAATGCTATGAGAAACCACTCATACCACTCATTTGTTACGGGATCAAGGCTTTAAAAACTCAAACATTTCCCACTAAATTTACCGAAATGGAGTTTACACATCAGTTACATGCATTTCCGTTCTCAAACTTGTTCATTCGGATTTTGTTTGGGCATGCTGTTAAAGTGAGAGCCATCAGAGTTAGAATGATACTAAACCCTTTCCAACTTGGTTTCCATTGCTCAGGAATAACGGTGTGACCAGTTATGGTAGCTGGCAAAATATAAGGACACTTTCTGCTATTCAGTTTATTGTGTGACAAGCACAGTGCACCATGCATTGGTTAAAGCAGATCCTTACAAATAGAGGTTCACACCATTATACACCAACATCTAAATCAGGACATCTGTCTTTTTCACTGCTGCAGGTCTTCTGGAATTTGTGTTTTCTACTAGGCCACAACTGGCCCTCCTAACACCTGCTTTTCCTAACCTCTCCCCTGCCACCTGTTACTTCCAGCCAAAACAATGTTTGTTTGTTCGTTCGTTTGGCTTGGTTTCCCAGGATATCTCTCCAGTTATTTCTATGCATGCTTTCTAAAGCGATGCACCTTAAACCATGAGGTGTCGCTTACTTCCTTTTCAACAAGCGTCTCTCCGTTTTGTGTGAGTGCTGACAGAATTTACAGGAAAAGGAACCACACTGTGACAGAAGCCCTGGAGATAAAGAATGTGCAAAAAGAGAACCCTGAGGAACCTCCGTAATAGCTTTCCTTCTGCTCACAGGACCAGTCAATTAATTGGCCTTTTCCGGATTTCTGGGTGCCTCTCTGGACTTCCAAGCGCACGAGACAGACAAGCAGTGACTCCACCAAGACCCTTTTATCCAAGCCATTGAATACTTACCTATGGAAACCCCATTGGTGAAAACAGAATTTAATGTCTGGTTTCTGACAGGACTGTGGGACTCTAGCACACTGTCATCCAGCAGGTGGCGCGGTTTCTCTGTTGGGAACGTTGCACTTTTACTTTCAACTACACTGAACTGACACATCATACTGGAAAATTGGAAAAGAAAAAAAAGGCAAAAGGTTCTTATGTAATCTGGTAACATCCATCCATTCCCTGTTTCTTTTTCCACATGGACATTGTCTTACTGTAGGATGACTGAAAACGTCACCACGTCTTCAAGTGGAAGGTAGCTAAATGGGATCCTTTCACGGGCTCCTTCTTCTCAGAATGAGATTGCCCAAAACAACCCCAAAGCAAGAACTGGGTCCTAGTATCTGATATAATGCAGCTGGGATTAGGGATGTTAGAGGATTAAGTCCTTCCTCTCATGCTCCGACCAATGTTGCTTGGTTAGGCTGTCGCAGATAGCTCTGAATTCTATAAGATGACAAGGGACAAGCAGTACGGTTCTGTCTACTTTAATCCATTCATTTCGAACACTAAATAGAACAGAGGAAGTCTGGTCTGAGAAGCAGATGCCCACATTTCTGTTGCTATTCCCAAAACATTCTGCCCAACGTATTAGAGCAAGGATAGATTAGGCAGAGCTACACATTACTTGGCCTGTTAAGTAGGCACATAACCTAACACAGCTATCCTCTGGGGCTTTTATGTCCAACTCTCCAGCACCCACAAAGGATGGAAGTTAGAGGCCGCGGGGGGGGGGGGCAATATGTCTGGTAAGATCAGACGAGGAGGTTCTGAAATAGGCATTTTAACAAGAAGCCCCGTGAGGCTAGGAAAAGTGGGTGGCTAGGACTGAGAAGGATGTTGCTGTTTCAACACATTATCAACTGCCTGATTACAACTTAATGATGCCTAAATAAACTGTCAGATCTGGTGCAGATTGGAACACCCACTTGTTTCCCAGGCTGTGACTCTTCCTGTGTCGAGGTACAGGAGGAGTTGGCAGGCTGGCTGCCACGGAGGCATCAGGACAGGTTGGTCTCCTGTTGAACCTCACAGCTGCTGACACTTCTGATGGACCTATAAAATAGACACCAATTAATGCTAAACTAAGGCTGAAGAAAGACATCGCCGGGAGGCAGTTGCTCTGTTTGTGGAAGAGCGGCGTAACCCTCTAGAGACAGACGGACATTGGCCAGAGGAAGAATCAGGCAGCCTCTGCTTAAGGAGGAAGGCAGGTGCCTTCTTGAACACTACTTCCCTGCCTACTGGAATTACACCACCCCTTCCTATTATGAATCTATTCAATTAAATCAAAACAGAAATTTATTTTAAAACTCTTCTTGCGCATTGTCTGGATGACAAAGGCTCATGAGCACAAACACACAAAAGAATCTTGGCTGGATAATGACAGTGACTTGCCAGCCGTGGCAAGCCAGAAGAATACGTTCGGTGCAATTATCAGTGTCTGGCAAAAACATAAGCTTTGAGTTTGATTTGCAGTCCTCTTTGCCTGTAAACAGTTCATAAGTATTGACTCGTAGCATGAGTATCCAAGGGAAATATAAGGATGTTTCATGTCAATTGGAGCCAGACAGATGTCAACTTTGGAGTGTTCAGATAGGGTCTTGGTGCCAGCAGCCTAAGCATTTTTTAGCCAGTACGCACGCTAGGCAACAGGGAAAAAATTGCACGAGCAAATTATTCGGTGGTCTCCTCAGACTGAATGACACAAGTTCCTTATATGCGTGTGTGAGAGAGACAGACAGACAGAGACATGGAGACACAGAAATTAAAACAGGACTAGCTGTTGGTGGTTTGGGAATTTCTACCAGATGAAAGCAAGATTATCTCATCGAGACAATAGCTCCTCCGGACAAATATGCAGTAACTGTCCAATGAATGGAAAGCAGAGAGGCACTTTGGCCTCTTTGCTAAACAAGCTACACAAGAAGGTTGTTTCCTAACTGCGTTTTAGAATATGAAAAGCCACTTAAGCTTCTAATGCACAGCAAAGTAACTTGGTCACTCTAGAGGGGAAAAAAACCAGACTTGTTTCAAACATTTTATGAACCCTGCAGAAAAAGCACTTCCATATAAAAAAGGATGTGTGAGTGGATGAGGAGAATGCAACCTAAAAAAAGATAATCATGTGTAATGGTCACTTGTACAAGTGCTACTAAGTTCATGCACGCTAAGCCTTTCCAAAAGCTACATAAACAGTGAATCAACAAATTCGTAATCGGCAAATTTAACATTCGTTCCTTTATTATTTATTTAAATGTTTGTTCTGTCTCAACGTCTGAATGTCACAGACGGCGGTCTACTTTGGCAATAGTTAGGACACAGCTGTGGGAATCCCTGTCTAAAATTAACACCAGAACATTGGGTAACCGAGTAGACAGGAAAGTGCCAATGGAACCATCCGGTTGCCCTAAGCCAGGCTAGTTGTGCAAGGCTGTTTCATAACTATTCGTTTCAATACTCCTTATACATATACAACACTCCAATACGTCCTTGTATTTCTTGCTCCTTTAGCAAGAAAAGGAGGAGCAACTCTTTCAGCACAGATCTAAGTACAGTACAGTATCTACCAAATGGAGTCCGCCGGTAAGTGGTGAAAGATTGTACTGCAACAGATGTGGGGCTTATATCCCATGCCCAGTCTTCACCCTGGAGTGATAACAACCCAGAAGAAAGGCATAGGTTCCTAGCAGAAGCCTTATGTTTAGTACTCTGTTTCTTAACCCAGCTTTTGCCATCTGTGTTATCAAGTGAAGGCAAAATAAGACAACCTCTAAAGACCCGACTGAGATGGAATCTGAATAAGGGCAGGGGCTTGGGAAGGAAGATGCCAAGCTGGCTTCTGGACCTTGAGGCAAAAGGGAATATACAGTATTTTCCACGTATAAGACTGTATATTTTTGTAATCTTCGAGACCTTTCACATGGCACAGTCACTGGTAAGGGATGTGTGTTCTCTTTCATTCACACACAAATACATGTGACTGAAGGAGGCTCCCAGTATTCCTGCCCTGCTCTACCGATCACATTGAAGACAATCCACACTCAAGCAGGGTGAGTCATTTGGGCATTATGTCGTTATTCTGAAAGCCTTATATTAAAAGGTCAAGTACATTTCCAAAAAATGCAGCACTTTTCATTTCTTCTCCAAGGCTTTAACCAGAACCACACACTGGCAGTTGTTGTAAGAGGAGCTCTTTCTTAGAGGTTTTTATTTTCTTTTTCAAATGTTGAAAACTTAGCGACTTTGTCTCAACAGGCAGGTGGTCCCCTGCTACCCTCCTTTCATGCAGAGGAGGAGTCAGCCCTGAGGACACAGAGGTTCTTCTTCAGTAGAAACCCTTGCAGGATCTACTCTTAACATATCACCATGATGCTCAAGCCCCAGTTGGTTTAAACCTTGGTCTCTCCATTGGAAGAGCTCCTGTCCTCCTCCAAAGAGGTGGCTAATGGCTTCAGGCTTAGATCTTGTGATACACTGCTTCAGACACTACCCCTCCACACCCCCTGAATCTATATGCGTAGTGAGTATGAATTCACACTGTATAGGGTGAGCTGAGGAAGGAGGGGAATTTGCCAAAATATAAGCAGCGAATGATGCCAAGGTTATGGTACATTTGCACAAAATGGTTATGGTACCCTCCTTTCTTTTTTTCCGTTTGGAGACCAAGGTGTGGTGTTGCAATCAAAACAATTCTTTCTGTACCTTGATCTAATTGACCGGAGGCAGAGGAGGCAAGTGAAAGAATAACTGCCAATAAGCTCAGCCCACGGTGACCACAGTCAAGAAGAAAGTACATACACGCTTCTGCTTCTGTACTGGATTGTTACAAGTTTGGGGAGGGATGCTTCTGTTCAGAACAACAGCATGAAACATGTAAACAGAGCTTCCATGGACACCTGAATCAATTTCCCAATGTTTTCAGGAAGGATCAGCTGCTGGTTAAGCCAAAAGAAACTCAGTGTTGAATTTTAGTCAACCAAGAACTCAGATATACATCACAATTACTCATGCTTTTGTATCAGGTTTAAAGTGCTTGAAATCAATTTTAAAATATTTGCCTACATGGCCTACAGCTAGCCATGCATTGTTCTGGTCAGAAAACGATTTTTTTCCAAAACACCCACAAGCAGATTATTTATTTTGAATTGATTCTGATTGTGATCTTTAGATATTATTTATAACAGTGGCAAACAATTCTCTACAAAAGGACAAAAACACCACAGCTGAAGAAAATCCTTTTTTGTCGTTAGGAGGGAACCGGAAAAATTACAAGCGGGAGTGCTGAAGTGCCAACTTGCTTAAAAATGCAACAACTTCAAGCTTCTGTAACAGAACTTATACCCCGTTTGCAAAGTTCTTACAAGAAGATGCACCCACCGACTCAAAAACCACATGACTTGAAATGGACTTCCAAAACTCTCTTATGGCTTCTGATACATTTCAACAATGTAGCCTCACCCTTAGGGTGTAGCCAGACCCTTTCTGTTATATGAGACGGGTGGACTTATCACCACACTGAAACATTTCAGTTGGTATCGTAAATAAAATGTTTCCCTCCACAATTTTTTATGCTTTTGCTTTTGCAGTCCTCTAGAGAAATTCATCTTGTTGCCGACTGAACAAAATCTTGCTCAACCATCGCAGGATACGCCTCATCTGAGAAATAAAACTTGAACATTGCACTGTGCAACCTTTGCATTGGGACACATGTCTAGAAGCAGCTTCTCTCTTTGGAGTAGGCGACAGAAAATAACTTTGATTACAAAAGTTTCATCTGCTAAATATGTTCTCTCAGGCTGTGGTGAAAAGAGATAGGAAGTAGAACCTGTTATAAGACCAACTTCATTTGGGTTCTCCCTGAAACTGTTTCCATTCAAGGTACAATAATTATGATAAGAAGGGCTATTTCATTTTAAGACCTGGTGCTTGAGTTTGCTTTTTCTTCCCTTTGCAGCCCTTTTTTCTTTTTTGTCACGTGCTTTGTAAGTTGATGGGCAGAGATGGCCTTGCCTTTTTTCATGTGTAGGCTCATCTCAGAGCCTTTTTGTCATAACATCAGGGGGAGGAATGCTTTAAATACATGCATACATTTGAGATCAAGTAATGTTGGATCCTTTTCCCCGTTAAGCAATGTCAGCTGCTACCAACCCTCCCCTCCCATTTCATACCCCTCCACCCTAATCAATTACTATTAATGTTCTTACAACTCCCAGCGGAACAAATGTCACCTCACATAATTTGGCGTAAGGGGAAGCAAGCTTGGTGTGCATTATTCCTCCGCGTGACTGTCAAGACAACGCCACAAAAATAATGCATAAATGGTATTAAACCATTACTACAAGATGTTTCTACTGGGAAGTTTGAGAGAAGCCCTGCAGAAGCTGACGAGTGCTGTTTAGAAAGCTGTGGCAGAAATATTTGGAAAAGTTGACTAGCTTTAATATCCCAAGGGATCCCATTGGGATCCCCCCCTTTGCATAATTTTCCATGAAGTGTTTTAAAGAAATCACAATTTATGTAATCCTTTATTAGAACATTACACCTTAAGAATGAGACTAGTTTTGTCCCAATAAAATAAAACAGGAGCTAACAGCTCATTCTGGAGAGAGAGGTCGTTACTTCACGAAGTGCCCCGCTTCGAACCGACCTTGCCTTCGCTGTGAATTCGGAGGCGGTCACGTGGCGGTCACATGTTCTCGCTTCGCTCCCGCCCCTGTTTCTCAGTACTCACGAGCTGCAGTTTTAGGATCGATTCGAGCACAACCTCACGTGCTCCCTTCGCATTCGCATGCCACTTTTCAACGTTCCTTATTTCCCATCCGTCCTTTAAAAAAATACCTACCGACGGCGTATCGATGCACTGATGCTGGACTGTCAGTTGCAATGGCTCTACTGATTTCAACTGTTTCCTGGCATCATTGGCAGCCCCCCCCCGCCGCTACTCAGGGGGAGCCCCGCATGGCACAGCCGCCCGCCCTCCGCCGCTTGCACGCTGCCTGCCCCGGGTGCCCTGCTCTGGCCGGGCGAGGGGGCAGCGGCTCCTCCTGCTCCCGCCGCCGCTGCCACCGCCGCCGCTACTCGAGCGAGGAAGTAACAGCGCAAAGCGATGAAACGATATAGCGATGCATCGATATCCCTGTTTGAATATTTTTTTAAAAAACTTGAAATAAAAGCCAAAAACCGAGACCACACGTCACGTTGGGAGCGAAGCGAGATGCGAAGCGAAAAGATTCCCGGCCACTGGCAGGGGAACCACTCACCCCGCTTAGAGCACGGTAAAGGGGGCGTGGTCGGGGTGGCATCGCAGCCAAAAAGGAGGACCGTGCGGACTGAAACGATCGATTCGCACAGAAATGAGGGCTTGCCGCGAAGCGAGCGGTTCGTGAAGTAACGGCCAGAGAGAGAGGGGGACGGAAGGAAGGAAGGAGGGAAGGAAAAGAGCTGAACGAAGAACTGCCTAGCTCATTTGCAGCCCTAACTAAGAATCATCTGAAGGGATTTCAGAAGAAAACTGTTAGAAGCATGTTATAAGAAGAATTAAGCCTTTAGCTCTGGCCATTGCAAGCTAATAATATTCCTTGCTGCAGTGTTTTGTTAAATGCTTGCTAACATATTTAATACGGAAGAAATCTTCAAGTTACATTTGCGGCCTGGCAGAAAGCAAAGCAAGCAAAGTGTTCTGCTTATATACCGCCCCGTACCATAGCCATCTTAAAGTTCAACCATGATTTCCCTCTTAACAGGGGAGGCCTAGGGAGAAGAAAGAAAATAAATGTCCAAGGAAACAGCAGGCAGCACTGAGAAGATCTTGCTTAGGCTTCTGAAGGCAATCACCTCGGCCTGTGAGCCAAACATTTTATAGATGATCTTAATTAAGACTTTTAAAAACACAGAAAACAAAACCTGATTGAATCTCTTTTGATAGAGAAGGGAGATCCCAAGCTAGACGTAACCATGGATGAAGGGGACTCAAAAAATCTTCCCTTGGCATTTTCCAGATTCACAACTGCTCCTGAGACTGCTATTGGCTTCCTGCAAGAATCTTGCCCCACAGCCCAGACACACCGATGGGCTAAAAAGTCACATGACAAACTTGTTAGAAACTCTTCTCCAACATGTCCACGTCTTAATAATCTGACCAACTAACCACTCTTGTTTCATTAAGCCCTGCCTTAACCGACAACTCACACAGCACCAGTAAAACCTTTAATATTTAGGTATTAACTAATAGCAGTATGATAAAGAAAGAGTAAAATTTGACCCAGTTGGATCAGACTGGTATTACTGTTTTTCTGCAAAAGGAAGAGTATGGGTAAGCTCTCGTAATACCGTCTTTATGATTTCACTCTCTGGGTATAACATCAGATGTGTTACAATGCTGCTGGTTTCACTTCTGTTCAGGGGAACATAGGCTCTTGGTCTCCTACATATTGCCAGGCAGAAAGACATGTGTTTCCACACTGGGGTTGTGCTGCCCAGCTTCCCTTTCCTCACAGAACCCAACTAGCTGCCACCAAGAAGAATGCCAAGGCTTTCTTCTGCCGCTCTTCTATTGTGTCAGTTGGAAAAGTGATTCCCAAGTTTCAGAAGTCCTGAGCTTTTTAGAAATGGACTGGAGCACAACCGAGGCTATTAATTACTTGCAAAGATAAACCATTTGTTTACAGAAAGCATTTCCTTCCCAATGTCAGTGGCCTTCCTAGTTTTGCTCCCATAAGAAAATTTACTTTGCCCAGAGAATCAATGACAGAAAAAGGAAACAGCCTGTTCTTGGGCCTTTTGAGACTTTTGATATGTGATCTTAAAGAACTTGAACCCCAGTCCACTTTTTAATTTCCTTCTAGCAGGCACCAAGAGAGACCTCACTGCTTCTATAAAGTGTACATTTATTAGACAGCCAACTGGACGATACCACAATGTATTGTATCAATGGTTTTCATCGCATGCATATCAAGGACTTGTAGTGTCCTCTGTCTGTAAAGGCTTATTTTCTTTTATGGTCAAAGTGAACTTCAGGTGAGGGGGGAACTTGCCTCTGGCCACAATACCCCAATCCTGTGCTGCCCAGCCTGCCCACGAGAAAGCATGACAGAAGTTGTTTAGCAGTATTCGGAAGGTCTTACTTGCTCATACTTGCTCTAGACTAGTGGTTCTCAACCTGTGGGTCCCCAGATGTTCCTGGACTGCAACTCCCAGAAATCCCTTCCAGCACAGCGAGCAGTGGAGGCTTCTGGGAGTCGCTGTCCAGGAACATCTGGGGACCCACAGGTTGAGAACCACTGTTAGACAGTATGCCTCTCATGAACTGGGCAGCCACTCCTACTCTGTGACACAAGGGAAAATCAGTCTCCTTGCAGGGGCAGCAATGGGGGGTTATGTCTCTGTTGAGCAGAAAGCTATGCTACCTTTTTATTTTTAATAATAAACAAAAAGGAAAGATGGCAACACAGGGATGTAAACAACACATCTTGTATTGTCTTCCCTCTGGATGTAGGTAATTTCATGCGGGCCAACTATTCTGTACAATTAGTGGAGCACATTCAGTGCTCTTATTGTTCTCCCAGAGAAGCACAGCACAGCCTGTGGCAATACGAGCTGTCTTTGCCTTCTCATCTTCTCTGATCTCTGACAAAACACCGCCTTAGGAGACATCTGATAATAGATGACACATTTTCTCTGGAGACAGGTTAATTTCCTCCAATAGATACTTCTGATAATGAAGCAGCCAGTGACGGTGTGTAGATGTGCAAACTAGGTGATACAGATGGCAGAATGCTACGAAGCACTCTTATGTTTGAGTATAGATGCTTCAGCTTACATTAATCCCTTACAATAAAACTTCTTATCTTGCCTGTTCTCCTCCTGAAGTCTATTGCAAATGTAAGGCTGAACGAATTTTCTTTGATAAGTCTTTGCTGGAAACTCCTTGCAAGCATCTTAGAATTATGAAGTTGGAAGGTGCCTCTAGGGCCATCAAGTCCAACCCTGCTTAAGGCAGGAACACAAATCAAAGGAGGCCTGACAGGTGGTGGTCTAAACTTCTCTTGAATATCTCCAGTATTGGAGCACTCACCATCTCTCAATGTAACTGGTTCCATTGCCATGCTGTTCTAACAGGAAGTGCTTCCTGATCTTCAGCAGAAATCTGGCTTCCTGTAACTTGAACTCCTTGTGTGTCCTACATTCTGGGTTGATTGAAAAGAAATCCTGCCCCTCCTCTGAAGGACAGCCTTTCAAGTCTTTAAAAAGTGCTGTCCTGTCTCCTCTCATGGGCTAAACATGCCCATTCTTTCCCATCTTTCCTCGTAAATTGGTCACCTGATCATCATTGTTGCCCTCCTCTGAACCTGTTCCAATTTGTCAGCATCCTTCTTGAAGTGTGGCGTCCAGAACCGGACATGGGACCCAAGATGAGGCCTAACTAGTGCCAGATAGAGAACTCATATATTACAGATAATAGTTCATGTGAGGAGGATATTTTATATCTAATTTTGAATGACTCTTTGCCATATCATATCATAGGAGGATAGTTTTTTATATCTAATTTTGAATGACTCTTTGCCATATCATAGTGCAGTTTCTTTTCAATTAAGGGCAACAGTAAGCGGGCAAAAACAATATTTGGAAACAAACAGAACTAGTGTGGTGGAGTGGATAGATTACTGGAGCAGGACTCAATATGTGGGCTCAAATCTCTGTTCAACCATGGAAATTCACTGCAATGAATTAAAGTATAAACTACTCATTGTACAACTTATTGGGGTCACCACAAGTTGGAAGCAACTTGATGGCACATAACAACCACTAACAAATCAAAGGGACTGAAGGAAGAGGAGGATTAGGAGGTCACATTGAAGTGGAAAGAGCCAAGTTTTAGACTAGTGTCAGTCCCTGGGAAATGGGCATTCAATTGCTGTTTCCTTGCTGACTACAAGAAAAGAAGCTATCAATGCCATGAGAACAAAATGAACCACGTGAAATTAGTGAATTGGGTTCTTCTGGCTTGCAGTAAATGATTGGTAACTAAAAGACTCAGAACAAAGCTATTTACTAGTAACCATGGCTACATCTAAAACAAACTGCATAACTAAATGTCAGACTAATTGTTTACATGGAAAATGAGGCTCTCCTTTGAATCCAAAATGAAGTAAGTTCCATCTCAATTACGTCACCCATGTAGTAGTACCCTGACTGGCCAAAGGCGCACAGATGTGCAAACATCTTTGTATCATTTTCTCAGTTTCCAAGTGCATCCCCCACTCTTTTCTTAACTCTTATTTAACTCATCTTCTCAATCTAACACAATGTGTGCATAGCGAGCGCCATTCCAGGCCAGACATATTGAGCATGACTGGGCCAATTTCCACCTCATTACAGTAATGCAATTCCTCTGACTAGAGGGAGTGGCTCTTCTGCATTCACAGTGGGGTAATGGAAGCAAGAATTCTCTTGTCGGGAAGTATTATGGGGCCTCGACAGTGATGTGGTTTCACAGAGTTTTAGTCTGGAGAGAAATTCAAACAACAAAAGGGCCTGCTTATGAGTGCAGTGCTGCCTGTTGCCTTGAAAAGACCAGGGCAGAATCTGTTCAGCTGAGCTCTTCTCCACTTCCATAAACCCGGGATGTACTGATAAGCCCAGTATGCACAGCTAACGAAGAGCACAGAAAGGTGCTGGAAGGCTAAGGCCAAGATTATAGCTCGAAGGACGCGTCTCTAACACTCTTTCTCATTAAAGGGCTATCAGATGCTGGGAACGTAGACCAGTTCTGCTCTGCATTACATTATAGCCTTTGCTGGGAAAAATTATGGAAGTGTATGTTCCAAAACAATCCATCTGCTGGCTGGGGCGTTTGGTATTGGACATCTTTTTGTCTACGTTACAGGAACACAGATGGCTTCTTTCATCACAGACACTTGATTGGAAAATGTGAGCAGCTGAAATGTTTTAAAGGATGTCCAGCCTGCCAGCTTTTGTGACCGAGCTATGGATGACCCCGCCACCTCCTTCCCAAGAGCTCAGCGACTTCTGGAATCTGAGGTCATTGGGGAACCTCTGGCTGTTGTTTATTTCCCATGAACGGCACAACAAGAAGCGCTCAGGCTTTAGCATGAAAGGCAGCAGCAGGAAGTGAATGTGAGTTGCTGGTTTAGAAAAGTAGCAACCCTTTGCTATGAGAAGTACGTTTGTCCCTGGTCCACCCCTTGGTCTGATTTATGGAAAAGCTTCCAAAACAAAAGTCTGGCTGTTGGGTCTTGGCAACCTTTTAGAATCAGGAATGCTGACATTGAAGCTGGTTTCCTTGAGGTTCAAGAAGACAGAGGATACTCTGCAAGGAAAAACCGCAAACCTTTGTGTTCCCACAAATTGATATTTATTAGTGTGAATGTTGGGTGTGCTGAAGCAGGGAGTTAGGATTAAAACAAAGCTCTTAATTTTCCAAGCAGATAACACATACGTCTTACTGGATGGAGTTCACCCAAACAATCTTGGAAACCGAGCTTATCAACACAGCTCAAGTTAAGAGATCCTTCTGCATTGTGGCAGCTTAGAATGCTACCTGGACGCCTCCCCATCTCTCTGCCTTTGCTGGAATCGTCTCTTGGTCCCAAAGGCGACAGGTTCTGGATAAGGCTACATTGTTCTTTTAGATCCAAAGAACTAACAGTTTGGTCCCTCCCTGTCTCAGTACGAACATGACCAACCCAAACAAGCCTGTAAACTGAACAGAATCGATGTAGTTCAACCCTGATGATGGGGTTCCTACTGTGGTTGAGGGGAGTGAGGGAGCTTTTGAGGGATGAGACAGCCATCTCCAGTTCTGTCTCTTCTGCCTCATGGCACATCATCCTAATGATGGGGTGGCCCTGGAGGGACCGGAAGAATTACCAGGAGCCTTCAGTACTGACATGTGCTGTCACTTGGAAGTCTGTACGTTGGCTGCCCCCAAGACATGAATAGCAAGACCACTGCTGTCAAGGGAACATAATGACCCCACCCATGATACAAATCTAAAACTCAAAGGTTAGGAACCATAGAGAAGATGGTGTGTGAGGGGGTGGGGAGCCACCTTTTATTCACCTTGATTTTCAGTGGATATAAACTCCACAGAAGATTTCACCATAAATTTTGGTAAGATTATGGAACTCTTTAACAAATAATGCCTGCTTCAGCTCCAAATGTACAACGTATCGGCACTACGGGTTTTGTTCCTGGGTCAACCGTTGGCTGAATCCTTTCCGTGTAATTAGCAGTTCTTCTTAAAGCACGAGCTTGCTTCAGGAATGCATCTAATCTTCACAAAGGTTCTCTCCTAAATTCATGTAAATCAGAAGTGCTGGCCGCTTAATGGGTACGAAATGTGTACATGGGCACACACAGAAAACGGATGCCATTCACTTTCTTACTGGCAGCAGATGAATCCTTTCCTGCTGGGCAGGGACCAACAATCGGTTGTGAGCCTGTCAAAACTGCAGCCTTAGACGGAAAATCTAATGGGAGAAGCGAGGGACAGAAGTGTTTTCAAAGGCCACTCCAACTAAACAGAGTTATGATGTAAAAGGAAACAGGAGGGGAGAGTGTCAAGCCAGACCTGAACAGGTGCTATTGAAAGACTGTGAAGACGAAATGACTGAACTCAAGATGTGTGAGTAGAAGATTTTCTTTGAAGCAACAGCTGGATTTAATTCTGCTGTACAATATTGTCTAAACCCATGTGCAAGAGGAATCTGAACTTCGCCCAAAGGTTAGCGATTCTGGAAATGGCGATGCTAGGGAATTAAAATATTCCTGTTGCCTACAAGTTTAATCTAAAGCTGGGGGGGAAAGGAAACTACTGTATTTCCATAATGCATGTGGAAATTGGTCGTATTAAAAAAAAACCTAGATTTATGGGCCCTGGTTGAAAATCTCTCTGTCTTGTAAAAGCAGCCATTGGGAGTAGGGGAGGCAGCTGATGATGTTTCCTGGTCCAAGCAGAGGAGGAGGAGAGAACCACTCCTTCCTGGGGCCTGCTGGTGATCTTCTCCTGGGAACTATTCCTTGCCACAAAGGAGGATGCTTGCAGTCTCCAAACAAGAGCAGCCAAAGGATCTTGGAGCGATCTTGGTGGAAAACTACCCTACTATTAGCACTAAACTTAAGGTATATCAAAACCCTCCCTGTGAGTGGCTGGGCGACATAAGTTGCCGAGTATCTGACAAATTTCACAGTAACAGCCGAGTGAGGTTTAAACTACTTTGCACATTAACCAGGAATTTGCCCCCCCCCCCCCGTGCTACTTTTTTGTTCTGGCAATGGAAATCTCGGGAGGGTTTGAGTTTCAACAAGAACATTCACCTAATCTAAAACAGCTACTTAGAAGCAATAACAAAGCCACCTAGTATTAAACCCCAAGGATTAGATGCGGCAAAAGTGAGATGTCATCTCTGCCCCTGTTTCCATTCAGGGCTCCAGATTAGCAGCCGTATCATGGATTAATACATCTCAAGAACTTCCAACATGATATAATTTATCACTTGATTGCATTGCCTTCTGCCTCCCTTCCCAGGACAAACAAACCTGTCTGTATACAAGAGTCTAGATCAGCCCATTTCTTTCCAGTCACCCTGTTACATTTGATGAGAGGTTGTGTCTGTGTTGCAAAAGCATTCTGGAAAACCCCCTGCTTCAGACAAAAGAGGCTCAAGGCTCCAGGGTGAAACAGCTGGACGAAAATTCAGAAACCAGGACAAAATCAGATCAAAATAAAACCAACGTTGGGTTGAATTCAGTGGTGAATTCCAGTGTGTTTCCTTTCAGGGTCCATGGAAGTTAACACAGAAATCCCTCCACCTGAGAGGTACCAGGGGACTTTCACTTTCCTCTTGTCTTCTTACACATGATGAAGATCATTCCTCACCAGCAAATGGGTTCCTATTCAATTTCTAGCACTTGAACATTGAGGTGTTTTTTTCCTGCTACAAGTGTCAAATTAGATAAGTGAACATCCTCAGTGACGACATTTTGTAAATCTGCCTTCTTGCAAGAACACAGTGGGCCACTTACAAATGTTTATGCATGGTTACAACAATTCTACAGATGCCACAAATGCAGCTCTACCTATGACAGAGGTGTTCATATTCTTTATAACATTAGTGTCTCCTCAAGACCTTCATATGGACACAGTTTCTTAGTTCAGTTACCTCTTCTAGCAAAGGAGTATGCTCAGATGGTTTCTATTAAGCCACTAGACAAAAATGATACAAAAACCTCCCAAGTGTCAAGTGAAATCCTCATTCGTATCTCACATTGGCACTTGTAAGGCTTGCTCCTGTCAGCCTGGCCAAGACATCACTGGCACATCAGTGAGAATTTGGAACAGAAAGTGCCTTCAGCATAATGGCTACAATATCCGTTTGCATGTCCTGATTTGTTTAGTCTGGTGTAGAAGAAATATTTATACCTACATCTCATATTGCAAACCAAACTTCTGAATTAAGAAATAAGAGACCCTGTGCACACTCTTTTTTGTCACGCGTATCACAGGAAGAGGACTGAGTACAGTCTCATTGGGACCGTCCAGCCTACTGAGCAAACTGTGACAGCAGAGTCAGCAGAAATGTATCAAACAATTTGTTTACTCCACTGTTTGTTAATTAATCAGTTCTACACTGAAACCAAAGGGATTGATGCTATGAATAAAGACTTCTAAGCATTTCCTGAGACATTTTTTGCTGTTCAGAGCAGCTATCACCACTAGTTGTTGCAGCATCGAAAATAAGATGGGTCCCCCAAAAAAATACTGCAGATACAGCACGTGCTGAGTCTGGTTATGGTGTAATAGAACAAGAGAGACGGGGAAAAGTGGAGGATTCTCAGCCTGGAATTGGGTTGCCTCTCTGTCTGTTTTGTTCTCCGAAAGTAGCAAGGGCTGCTGAAAACCCACGGGGGCCCCCAACGCAGTCCCAATGGACCCTCTGGAATCTGACCCTTCGCTGCCAAGTCTGAAACAGTTTCTCAATCTCTGAGACGAGCTGTCAGAAACAAAACAAACAGGCCTAGGTGTGGGTCACGACCACAAACAGACATCGGGGTGCCTCTGCAGAAGGGAACCACCGGGGTGGTCTTCAGATTAGCAAATGGTGAGTAGCCCTGGTTTACAGCACAAAGTCTGGAATTTCAGGATTGAGTAAATGCCATGTTGTAAAGCTTGAGCACGCGCAATGAATAATTTTTTTGTTTTGGTACCTGCAAGATCTTCCTTTGATGATACCAGTCGCGGGGAGCTATTTCCTGGTTCGATTCTTAAGGATAATCTGGAAAACAGAAATTGTGACATGTCAGGAATTTAACAACTTAACCGAAGCCAAAGGGACAAGGTTGTTATTTTACACTGGATCCATTGAAACCAGGAAACTTGAGCTTAGCTGAGCTGGTCTCTGATCCTCTTGAGATAAAACTTGTGTCCTGGAAGGATTAAAACCTTGACATGTGAAGCCCAATGGAAGCGTCATCCCGCCACAGGGCTTTCTGTGGCCATTATCACTAGTTCAGGCAAGAATGGAAAAACCACCACAACGGCCCTTTTTGTCCACCATGCGGCATTGGCTATGGGGTCAGGGATCATCAGGTGAAGGGAGAGATGCCCAGAGTTGCCAACAGTGGGAGGATCTGACATCAGGCAACAGTGGGGCTGTGGGGTTCAGGGGCCACTTTTCCCCACTCCAGTCTCAGATGGCTCTCTGAGTGAGCTTCACTGGTGGAAACAGACTCCCCCGAGGCTTCTTGTCCACAGATAATAATGGCAGGGGTGTGCTGGCTTTTCCTACCCCATGCTTTGGTATTCCTTTGGCCTCACCTTCCCAAGGCATGGAGATCGAGTGGGGCCATTTACCAAAATTACTACCAGACGCTAGTGTGCCGCCAAGAGAGACTTCTGTCTTGGTAATGGGTGTGTTGGAGTGGAAACAGGGTCTGTCCTGAACAGCATGAGGGCTCCATGGCACAGCCAGCGGATAGTCTCTGGATGGGGCATCCCTGACACCATTCTCCTCCACGCCACTGGATTAAGATGCCGGGTTTATTGCTCTCCAGAAGTGGGCTATAAATCTGCAGGCTCGGGAGAAAGTTATTTTAACCAGGGGAATGCCAGAGGTGAGGTCCTGTGCAGGCAGTGCAAGATGAGAGGGGGGAACCCAGAAGACAAAGCTTTCATTGTAAGTAGACCGCTCAGATTCCAATGTGTTACATTCGCAAAACATGGCCTAGCCCCAGAAGCAGGAGCTTATACATTTATTTCTATTGAGGCGGCATCTGTGAAGATGCATTTTCCTCCTGATATTTACTGTATAACTTTAATGCCTTGAAACCTAGGAACTCTAACTAGGCCCTCGAATGTATTCTAAGACTTACCAGTCTCCATGTTCTTCATACAGAATTCAGACAAATAATAGTTGGCTAGATTTTATTAATATTTATTAAATATATTTTAATACTTCCAAGCTAAAAACATAGTTGTTTCAAGGCAATGAAGAACATGCACTATATTACTCACTTATTACATATATAAAAGAGTGGCGTTAAAATATTCCAGTCAGAAGAATAAGCCCCATTTCTCCTTGCACTAGAGATGGAAGGGGGATCAATAGATGCTGTTTGGGGAAAAAGACTATGTATATGTATATAGTCACCAATGAGCCAAAGTGTCTAATGGGGCTTATTCTAATGCCAGCATATATAGCATCAGATCCTTAACCATAATGTTCAGGAGGCATGGGAACCTATACTCTTGGGTAAAAATACAAGTCAAAAAGGAAGAATGCCATCTTCAAGTAGGTTCTAGCACCTAAGTCTCAAAAGATGTGTGAAACTACAGTGGACATGAGAATAGTGTGTGCGTACCTCTTTTTTTTTCTGGAAAGAGATGTAAGATGTTCTAGTGAAAAGTGAAAAGGTCACAAACAGCTTGACTCTGAGCCTCTAAAGCTTGCTCTTAAATGCTATTGTAAATGAATCGCTCATTTTCACAATGAGATGTAGCTGTAAATTTCCTCCGGTCAAATTTCAGCATCCAGAAATATGATAACATGCTTCTTGTGAAAAGCAAGCCAGTGCTGTGGGGGGTTACCAAAAAACCACAGCCCACGGCACGCTGCCTCTGATGTGGCTGCAATGGCTTTTGGAGAGGACCCATGTTCCCAAGGTACATTTTTAAAAACTTGCTGTAATTAAATGATCAGCTTTTGGAAATTCGTCCAAATGTCCACAGATAAACCCAACAGTGTTTCTCAGCTTCCTGTCTCAGTAAACGGACCTTCCTTCACGGCGCCTGTATGAGCATTTCAGTGATTGTCAATTCACTGCCATGCAGGTCCTCTTTTAACCTCCTTTTGGCTCTGAAGGCTATGATTTCCCATATGATTCCAGATGTTTCTTTATCCAGAATGGATAGCTGTTTGCTTTATGGAATGGTTTTATGGGTTTATTTTCAGGCCTCCTGTTGGAACAGACTCTTGGCTGATCTTGGACAATTGTACTGTTTCAGGGTGTTATTTAAGATTTATGGAGCTTATTAGACATGATACATTTTTTCCTTTGCTCCAGACCCACTTCATGTAATAGCTCATGGATTGGCCTGAGGGAACCAATGGCAACAGCGTAACTTAGAGGTACACCATTTGGGGGGTCAAAAATCATCATTTTCTATGCTTACATCCACACACTTTCTTAAAGGGGAAAAAATTGGAATTAACAAAAATGTTCAGTATTTCCGAAAGGGAATTCACTGCTAGTGCTTCCATTCCGTTTCCATTCTGGTACGTTTTCTTCCTCTTCCATACAGTACAGTTGGGATAATATTGTCACCCTAAACCACCAACCCGTCTTGGCTTTTCAGTGAAGTGCAAGTTCATTTTGCCTAGTAATTTGAAGGCTTCTGAGTATACAGTAGTCTGGACAGGACTTCTGCAAGTAGATGCTCTAAAAAATAAAATAAAACCTAGGGAAGCCTATAGAGGAAACCATTTGATGTTTGATTTGGCATTACTCTCACTTGAACTTTTCAGAGCTGAGGAAGTAGCATTCAGTTCCCAGACGGCTGCCCTGGTGAGGAAGCATGGCAGGCTACCCTCTGGCACCTGGTCCCGTCTGCCTATCATCTGTGGGCTTAAAGTTCAACACATTAAAAACATGCTAATCTTTGGCCGGGACATATCCCTAATCATTCCAGCAAAGCAGATTAAAGAGACGGGATGTGTACACTGTTGTGAATATCTGAACATATAAACAAGATTGTGTTCCCAATTTAACTCACTAAAAGCTCCAGATTACTTTTCTTTGGAAAATTACACTGAGCAGCACACTAAATTAGCATCTAACTGAATCTAACTTTTGTTCTAACTGAATAAAAGACTTGCAGCACAGTAATACGAGGGGTGCGACCATTATGATGGTCACTACAGCAAGCAACAGAAGCAGCAAAAACTACGGGACGTCAATGTACTGCAGTGGATCGACTGTTGGATTAGAACTCAGAAGACTTGGGTTGAAATCTCTGTTTGGCCATGAGAACATCTTGGGGACAGGCACCTTTCAAATATAACATATGCCTCCAAAACCCTAAGATGACTGTAGGTCAGAATCAACACAGGACACATCATACACACAAACAATTTCGCCAGGCTGCAGTGTAGTATTTCACTAAACTCATAAATTCCAAACTTACAGCATGTAGAAAAGGGACACGGCCAACATGAGACCAATTTGATGTCAACTCATGCTTGTGGCTCTCGGTGTTGGCTGTCTTTATTTTCAGGGATTTATATACTTTCCTAGTCCCTTGACAGGCTAAATGAGGATCCACGCAACCCAACAGTGTCTGGTTTGGAAAGCAGAAAGAAGGGAAAGGCTACGTAATGAAGGATTTATGAACTCCCCTCCCTGGTGTGGAGATGAGTCCCAGAGCAGAGGTTGGATGAGGTGGAAACGGAGGCCTTCAGAGAGACACAGCTTCTCCTTGTCTATCCCTGCATGACCTCTCCGGCGATCTGTAGGAGGCTGAAGAGCAGAAGCTGGTGCAGCTATCCCCCTCCTCGGAGGAGGAAGCAGTGAAAAGCAAAAGACCAAGCCCTTCGCATGAAGCCATGGGCTTCACGGCTCTTCTGCCATCACAGAAAGCCCAACGAGACGTGGGAGAAATAATCTGATGGGAGGCTGGAGGCCTCTAATTACTCTGCTTGTCATATACAGCAGCTAATTCTTAGCTATTCTGCATCTGGGGCCAATTAAATTGCCCAAAGGGCAATGGTTTCACATGGCTTCTGACTGGAAGTGCTGAAGGAGCTTTCTGGGACCAGTGTGACTAATGCAAGTCTAAATATAACTGAACGTAAATAAGCGACTCAGAGGGGAGACAACTCAACGGTGGACACAGCTTGCTTTTTAGGAAACATCAGCCGGTAGAAGCGGTGGAGAGCGAGTCAGGGTACTGAGGACTTTCCTTGCTACTTCATATCTCTTTCCTCAACACATTCCTTTTTAAAAAACAAAATCAGGTTTCCCTCACTCCACCAGAATTGCTAATTCTAAATCTAGCCATGATTTTTAAGAGGAAGAGAAAGGCGTTTCAGAAACGGTCTCCTCAACTTCAAAAGAGACCAGAGGACTTGGAATCACCCGAGAGTGTGGCTCATTTTGATGGAGGGATTTCTCCTTCTACTTCTTGGTTTAATGCTGGAGTGCCAAGGAAAAGCCGGCCCAGAAGGCATTCTAGCTAAAGAGAGAGAGAGAGAGAGAGAGAGAGAGAGAGAGAGAGAGAGAGAGAGAGAGAGAGGACTTCACACTCTTCATAGCTGCATGGGAAGCCGGGAGCCGAGCCTGACGACTGGTTAGCCTCCCCAAGGGACAGGTGTGTGGCTGCCCTCCTGTTGGGCCCTCCGGAACTGAAGAATGCTCTCTTTCCCGCCCAGGACTCAAGGCGTCAGAGGAGGAAGAGGAGGAGAATGCTTCCTCTGGCCTCTATCGTGTGCTTTGTTTCTGAAACTAATATAAACTCAAAGTAACTTTGTGGGAAAGCAGCCGTAGATTCACATTGCTGGGAAAGCAGTCAGGAAAGGAGACAGTTCCCGGGGCTTTGCCCATTCCAAGTTGTCAGTTACAGGCACGGAGGCTGGTCTGCCTTTGAAACCTGGGGGGGGGGGTGGCGGGGGAAAGGTGTCCAGTTGGGAGCTTGAAAACTGAAGAAATGGAAAGAAATGAATGTTCCAAGGTCAGCACGATTTCGGGACTTGTATTGCTTACATAGGCAGTAGCGGATGATGCGTTTTGCAGCTGTTCAGGGGACAGTTAAGGTGGAAACTGAGAAACAGAAGCTTTCCGGGCAGGGCGGATAAGCTACATTTAGAAACTGAGTAGGGTGCTATGTATTAGGAGAGAAAACCAGTAGGAAAGTGTGTGTGTGTGCGCGTGCGCACACACACACACACACACACACCAAACAAGGAAAAAGCACAGACACCAGCAATGTGCTTACAGCCAGCCGGCAAAATATATATGAATTGGGGGAAACAGGCTAAAATGCACCCCCTACCCTGTCTTGCTCTCATCCCACATGACATAAGGACTGCCAGCAGCAAAATGGACCTCTGAGTCCCTACCATCCAGAAGGTTGGGGCTGCAAACGTTGCTATGTTCGTCTTATGCTTCAGAATCTATTTCTCTACATGGATTCTCTTTTTCTGTGTGCAAACAGGCACACACTTCAGTGATCAATACCATTCTTATTAATTAATTAATATTGGTTTTACTAAATAGCATTTTTTGCCCGTGAAAATTGGAGGGAAAGGACAGAAAAGATGACAAAGTGAAACAGGGAAGAAATGTTCTTATCTCAAGAATGCACCCGTGGGTGCATGGAGTGTGGCGAGGCAAACACTGGAGGGGGTTTCCTGTAACAGATTCCTGTTCGACAGAGCAGTTTCATTTTTAAAAGGACTCAGTGGCAGGAGGCCTCCCCGCCCCCAAAATAAGGCCCGTGTCTGCTTGCTACCTCTACAGGGCTAATACACCTTTCTGGCATGGCACCAAAAAAGAGGAGAAACCCAGTCTGCAGACTGAGCTATTCGCTGAATGCCTTAAAGAAACTCATACCTTCAGACTCAGGACAGAGACAGAAAAAGAACCCAGCACAGGTCGCAGCTTGGGTGTCATTCCCTGACTCCCTGCAGAGACAAACCACCCTTGCTCTCCCATCCCCGGACTCTTCCAAGGAAACCCGTGAACGTCCAGCCTCGCATCGCTGTTAAACGGTGTTCTGATTTCCTTACCCCTCCTTTCCACCTTCTGGTTCCCGTCACCTTCTGACTGGGTGCTTCAGGTTTAATATAGTTGTAGGATAAAGGAGAGCATTTAGCCAAGGAACTGGGATGCAGATTGGAAGGAAGGATACTGGATGACCTCTGTCAAAATGTATGTAAATACAGCTCACTGTTGCTAGCAATGCCTCTGTGGAGATTACAAACTGTTTTCAAAAGTTGAGGGGGATGAAATTACTCATGTGTAGCACATCCAAGTGTTGCGTCATGGCTTTAAATATTTAGAGAAACCCTTTGTTTTGTTCCGTTCCGCACAGACTATTCAAGCTAATGAAAAACTACTGTATATATAATCTTAACATCATTGCATGAATGCGAAACCCTGTCCAAGAATTAAATTAGGCAATGTGGTTAAAGTCGCTGGCATCCAGCCTAGGAACTATCACTCCCCCTCCCCCCACGCACACACACACATGCACACAGAGACACAAACAGACACAGACATGCTCAAAGCTATTCACTTCTCAGTGTTACTCTAGCAAACACTCCCTAAACAAAAAGGTGCAGCAGCAGCAGCAGCAAGACACATTTCATTTAAAAATATCTGCCCATCGAACCATATAACTGCACCCCCCTCTCTCTCTGGCCAAGTTCTTTGTGGGTATTTTGAAATATTTCTTAAATTGAAGATTAAGCAAGTTACTTAATATTATAAACTACAAATATTTTAAGACCAGGAAATACGAACCACGCAAACCCACAATGAACTAGGTGTTAGATCCACACTGGGGGAAACTAAACCTCCCCTGGGAAGATTGGAAAGAAGGTGAGTGAACAATGTGCTTCTTAATCTCCTGCAGGTATGTACCAGAAAAGAGAGAAAGGAGGGGAGGCTGGGCACATATACTCGGGCATGATGTAGTATATTCTTCTGCTCTGAAAAAGCAATTTTGCATCACCTAATTGCTGTTTTTTATAATGTCTTGTAGGAAGTTCTCCAGACCAGCAAAGATTCCAACGTCTTCTCTTTCTTAACACAATGTGTCATTTGGACATGGGTGAATGTCAAATCCAAATTCATTCCAACATTTAAGTATTTGCAGTCTATCTTTCTTACAGTACAAAACCACACACTCTTTTGTTTCAACAATCTATATAGCAGATGGGGGGGGGAGCAATAAGACCTTATGTACACATTTATACACGCACATCCTGCCACGAGTATGGTGATAAAACCCCTAAGCCCATTTTTTAAAGTGATAAGCTGCATTGAAAATATTTTGCAGACAAGTCTTTTTTTAAAAAAAAAAAAACTTCATCTGGAAGACAGTGTGATACATTAAGCAGGATTCTGGTATAAAAACCTCGTTGTTCCTATGTCTGCTTTCAATCTGATCCAAAAAAATAAACACATCAATTAAGATAAACAAAAAAGATTTTTTCAGCAGCAAAAAGAACAGCCATGATTTTGTTGATCCTAGCTGCTGACCAAAACTGAAACAGGGGCAGTTTCTGCAGGGTGTTTTCCTGAGCAGAAAAATGCTCTGATAGATTTTGGGCGATGTTGGTTCAAATTCCAGAAGAGGAATGAAAGTATGACTTAAGAATGGCAGAAGTAGCTGGTTAGTGCTGTTGCGAAGTCTGAAAATACACATCTTGGCGTCTGGATCACACTCCAGAGATCGAAATGTGGAAACTCAGTGCGTTTTCACTGATTCTCAACCAGACGGAAAAATGGTGGCTGTGGAATGAACGCCTGTGTTAAGAACCATGATGCTGTGAGTACACTTCTCTCTCTACCCTCAGAGTAGTTCAGAACTTTCTTAGAAGCCAGCGTGCCCATTTGTGTTTCCCAAATGTTACTAGCACTGCTTCAGCAAAACCAAGATGGCCTGCTGGATGCCTAAGAGGCAAGATGGAGGGCTTGTTGAAGGGTTCAGCATGGTCGTATCCTTGTTATTCAGGGCAGCTGAGAAGTCAGGCTTATAACACTAAGAGCCTCACGCCCAGTCACTAGCACTGGATTAATTTCTCCTCTCTTGGTATAAGTGGACAGACCAGGAAGAGACTGTCTTGCTTCACTTTCAGATTCAAGATTACAGATAACTGTGCCTACCAATACTACAATTTGCAGGCCACCTGTAAGCTAAGTTTAAAGCTGGCTTCCTACCTGGGGTGGCTTAAATGTACTGAGACCAATATTATGGGTTCAGGTGTAGCACGCAACAATGAACCATTCGAATCACCAGTGAGACCAACATCCCAAAACAAAACAAAGCAGGGAGGGGAATGATCTTCTCAATCTAGTTTGGGTGTCTCATAGAAAATGTCTTCCTTGATTTAACAGCATCAAGCCACAGTGCCATAAAACTGCCAAGTAAGCTTATCTGGCTTTTAATTCTTTATGTTTATATAAGTATATATATACTTATACTATTTCCAGGAGTGCTTTAGAAAAAATGCAACTTTGATTCAAATCTACAGCAAGGCTGCATTTTCCATGAAATCAGCTAGGACAAAGGGAGGGATTCCACTTACTTGTAGTTGTCATCTTCCACAAACTTCTGGAGCTCTTCAATGTATCGGACAGACTTTAAGTATTTTTGCACATGGGGTAATGTTATAAGGTGATCTGTAGTTTTTTTAAAAAAAAACACAGCACATATAAATCACACAACCGTCAAGGGGAAAAAAAAGTTCATCATTTGTTCCAGCTACATACTTCCATATTTCTTCCCTCCCACTATCTGTTCTGAAAGGAAATTAAAGATTCCTCACCAAAACCAAAAGTCAGACTAAGATTCTGATTTCATAACACATGCCAGTAGTAAAAACCCCAGTGTTCTCTTTGGCCATACTGGGTAAAGAGAGGATATGTTTTTTTAAAAAAATACAACTTCTCTTGAACATATTTAAAAGAGAAAAGACAAGTAATTCTAACAGAAAAAAACACAGTCAGCAGAGAGACCTCTGGGCTGAATAACGGGACATCCGCTAGATGAGTTTGCAAATCAACTTTTCATTATATAGAAAGGTAAAGGTTCCTCCCACATATGCATGCTAGTTGTGTCTGACTCTATGGGCGGTGCTCATCTCCGTATTCAAGATGAAAGAGTCAGTGTTGTGCAAGTCCGTGGCCATGTGGCCGGCATGGCTGCATGGAAACACTGTTTTACCTTCCCGCTTTTTATGGCGGTACCTATTTATCTGCTTGTATTGACATGCTTTTGAACTGCTAGGTTGGCAGGAGCTCAGGTTAACAGCAGGAGCTCACTCCGCTGCGAGGCACCCAGGATTCGAACTGCCGAGCTGCTGACCACCCATTATTCCAATTCCTTTCATTGCTCTTTTAAGTGTAAAGACACGCCTGGTGGAGCAGATAACATGGTGTGAAAGGAACTGTGCTCCTAAAAAAAAAAATCATAATGCCACACATAGACAAACCTAAGTTGGGCCAGTAAAGGAGAGTCATTATAGTATAATTGCTTAATTTGGCATTAAAGTAGAAATTATGCAAAAAGCAGAGGGTAAGTGGTTTAGTACTACATACCATCCTGAGCTATATGATCCCTTAAGGCCACTCTTCATATGAGAGAAAGAGAGAGAGAGACAGACAGACATCTGCTACTGATTTAGTATATTCGTGTTGATACTAGTGAAAGAGAAAATAGCCCACCATAGCTGCAGGAGACTTGCAAATCGGCGATGATTCGGAGGATATTGTTCATCTGATTGGACCTTTGTTCGTTCTCCATAATGCTGCCTGAAGCAGGATATGCTGAATCAATGTAGATTAAATCCAGCAGGTAAATCCCTGAAATCGAAGGGAGAGACTCAATCAGGAGCTTTATAAAAACACAGGCAAATTTAACAGCGACGAGAACGAGCCACAAGCCATTTAGATCAAGTTACTCCAAAGCAAAATGGTTTCTGAGAAGTTAGAAAGAGAACGTCCGCAAAGTTCTTATTGTACTTGACGTCGCATGCACTTTTCTCTCTGGGTGCTGAAAACTGGTAATAATCAAGATAGTTACATAGTCCAAATACTGGCCACGTTTTTGGACCAGTTTCCCCCCGCCCCCAAAGCTTTCTTTAGAGCCAGGAGTTGAGATTTAAGCATAAAAAGAAGAAGTGGGGACGGCAAGCCCTGCTAGCATGAACTGTTCATCCTGTCAAGAGATCAGCCCTGTTATGTCTCGGGTGGCCCAGAGGAAACTGAAGCAAAACAAATAATGGATTTACCCAAATGCTCCTTGTGCCATTTATGTTCTCTGCTTAATTCAATTTCAAACCACCTCATTTTGGAAGTGAATTTGGGAGGATTGTATACTTCCCCCTATGCCCCATCGCCACCCTAAAACAAATTCCAAATCAATTTGGCTTCTCTTTTCGCAACCAAAATGTTCGTTACGCCTATCATCACAATTCGATTCTTGGCATTGTCTCAGAGAAACCAACAAGTAATTCGGGGCTTTCTGATTGTTTGCAGATCTCACTTGGTGCAAGACGCCGTTGGTTAACAGTTGTGCCGAGGTTTTGTTTTTCGCTTTCCTGTGCTAGTCAAGACATTTATTAAATTCATGACTCAACAGGAGAAGCCACATGTTCCTTGGGAATAAATTAGTCATTTGTGGACTCTTGCTCAGAAATGAATGACAAACATGTTATTGTTTTTATTGTTAAGAAGAATAACAAAAGTCAGAAGCAAGGCCTACAGATTGCTGGGAGCGATACTACCTGTGTCTCATAGAGTCTACCTGTGCAAGTTTCCAAAGGAAAAAAAATGTGATAGAGCGGATGATTGACTTGCAGTTATGTTTATTCACAAAGAGTTTGCCAGGCAGTTAAATATAGAAATAAAAGTCAGGATTTTTATCTTGTTTCAACAGTTCTGGGCAAAGGCAGATTGTTCAGAAGAAAGATGAGATTATGTGTCACGCGAGTAGGACTTTTAAAAATATATCTTTTACAAGGACAGTGCCATGGTTATGCACACAGCATTCTAAAATTAAGGACTGAACCAGAAAAAGAGCTGTGGGAATAAACTTGAAAAGAGGCGCAACTCTTATTAGATGGTTGAGTAAACAAAATGAGAAAGTTGGGAACAGACCTGTGGTCACAGTGGAATATGCTGCCGCGGAGGGTGGTGGAGTCTCCTCCTTTGGAGGTTTTTAAGCAGAGGCTGGATGGCCATCTGTCGGAAATATTGTGATGGGGGTTCCAGCATGGCAGGGGGTTGGACTAGATGGCCCTTGAGGTCTCTTCCAACTCTATGATTCTATGATCCTCACCACCAGAAGGGCGTTTTATGAGTACAAGAAGCTCTGCTCTTGAATGTTGCAGGGCATCTTTACACGATTTCTCTTGAACCTGTCCGGTGATGAAAAAGTTCAGTGGGATGACTTTTGTGTCAAATGGACAGGAAGCCCAAACTCTGTGGACCCAAATAATCACTGACAGAATACTGTAAGTTTATTTAGGATTTACATACAGCCAGTTTGCACAATGCAACTCAAGGCAATAAACACAAGATAGAATCAAAAACATGGAAACAAGAGTCTGTGCGCCTGTTTTTTTCTTAAGAAAAGTGATAAAGATGATAGGTCACGTTTTGCTCTCACATATGACAGATTAGTAGGGGTGTGTGTGCGAGAGAGAGAGGAGGGAGCAGAATAAGGAAAATACTCCAGTGGAGGATATTCAGAGCATTTCAATGTTGCCTTTATAGCCACTGCTACAAACATATGGTTCACATTTGATCAAGTGAGACTTAAACACAGAGGCAATAGTTGCAGTGAGGTTGCCTGCATCAGAGATAAAAAGCACTGGGAGGCACATCTGTGCTTCCTAGCCACCACCTTTACTTTTTTCCAGTGTTCTTTTGTTTCTGATTGTGATGGTATTATGCATCCTTTTTAATGAGTATCCCCAGGGACTGACTGTGTTTTATGCAAATTTCTGCCCCCTGGGGACTAGAGATGTAGAATTTCTGGAAAGTCTGGGGGTAAAGGAGGGGGGAAACTGTTATTGCCACAATTTTCCATTTTTTCCCTCATCAGATCCTGGAAGCTCAACACAAATTTATCCATTCCTACTTGGGGCAGAAAGGAGAGCTAAGGTAAGTGCTTGCAATGGAGCAGGAAGTTGTCCCTGTGTGTGTGTGTGTGTGTGTGTGTGTGTGTGTGTGTGTGTGTGTGTGTGTGTGTGTGTGTGTGTGTGTGTGTGTGTGTGTGTGTGTGTGTGTGTGTGTGTGTGTGTGTGTGTGTGTGTGTGTGTGTGTGTGTGTGTGTGTGTGGTTTTTTCCCTTCTATCACATGGACTTGCCATGTTTTCAGAGGTTCACAGGCATCCCCAGTGAAGGAAAATCGCATCCAAACTCCCACATTGTTTTGGAGTCAGGCTGCCTGGACATCCAAACGGAAACCTGGAATTGACATTCGGAGCCCAGTATCTCTAATCCTTGTGGTTGGATTTTCTTCTTCTTTCTTCATTCAAAACCATACTGTTCCCATAGAAGCATAATTCTAGGGAAGAGAGACGAGTTGAACTAATGAATGTGGATAACAACGGGGGGGGGGGGCTTTGAAAAGAAACCAAGAGGCGATCACCCCTAACTATTAATGAGAAGGGGGCAAGAGAAGCCGGCGGGAAGAGCAGAATGGAAAGAGAAGAAATGTGGGTTACCCACTGGAAGTCCCAACCTGGTCTGACTCCTGACTCATTTTGCTAGTTTTCCACGACTGGAGCCAACTCATGCTACACTGAAGATTGCTCTCTGCAGGCAGCTTGGGTTACAGGGACTGCTGAGGGCCTCTGAGTCATCGAAGCCAGCGTTTTTCCCTGAACTGCCCAGGAAAACAGTCCGTGGGGTTTCCACTCTTTGCCCACACCGGCGCTGTGTGCGTTGGCCCAAAGAAAAATGACTCTTAGAGGATGTCAAGTTTGTGCAGGAAATCCTATTATGTAATCTAAAACTGATGCCCACATTTCTGTTTCTGTCGAGCTTTTGCGAACTAATTCCTCGACATTATTTATTTTATTAAGAACCACACAATTTGCATCTGCTTTGGATTTCTGGAGCGTGGTATGCTTTATTCAATCTTATGGATGCTGACAAATGTACTGTAAAACAATGTTGTAAAACACTGCCACTTATAGGTTCCCCAGCTGTTTCTGGTGATAGCGCTATCTTCGTGCCGCCCTTTCCATGCATGCTGCCGACGTTTTGTAATTTCCTGAAATAGAAGAGCTTTACAGCATACCTGCATAACCGTAGCAGTTTCCAACTAATTTTACCATTTCCATTTCATTTGCTTCCCCCCCCCCCTCCAGCTGAAGTCACTGCTTATGGAACATAATACCTTGAAAAGGGCATATGTCTATGGACAGCCTCAGCAAATGCACGGAGGCAGCTGTCGTCAAAGTCCATGTTCAGAAAACCTAAACTCGCAAGGGATGAAATGTCCAGGCAGCTGCTGAATACTCCGAGTTTTGTCACATTCCTACCAGGAAGAGTTTTATCACATTCCTACCAGGAAGATTCCTACCAGTGGAAGCTCCAGGCGAAGTCACCGAATCTTGTTTTAAGGAGGATGATGACTCTTCATTTTTAAGATGCGAAGGCATTTCCAGCTGTGGCTCTCCATATTCGGAACCCCCTCCCCATGTCAACCTGGCCTGGACGATTATTCTCTGCTGCATTTTTAAAAAGTTACAACAACTTTTCTTTTCAGAAAACCCTAGGCTTTCTACCCTCACCAAGGTGACTACATCTCGGTGTGCTTTTAATTGTAATTGAATTACAATTGTACTTCTGATTGCTCTTGGTATCTACTGGGAGCTTTGGGGCTGATCCAAGCAGGGCATGCTAGAACACTTTTAAATCATTAGCACCTTAACAGATTCTGTTGCATTTGAATTATCAAGACTAGCATCTTTTCATCATTAGCTAGAGATTTTCAACAAGCAAGAGCAGAAGCCACGTAAGCTAGGGCTGGTAAAAACTGACTACAGACAGAATAGAAGTTGTTTGTATGGTGAGACCGATGGAAATATGCCATTCGGTAACATGCATTTAGACCTTTTGTCTCCAACATCTAGACCAGCCCAACACACTTGAGTGTCTGAGGTTAGGGAAAAGACGTCCCCACCCCATAATCCATCTAGAAGTGGTGTGGCATGGGGGAGGCAGACTGTTGTGAGGCCTAATTACTGTAGTGTGGGTCACACACCTTCCTTTACCCATTCCCAATTATTGATTTCTTGCAAATACTGCACCAAGAACAATTGGTTTTGTTGATAAGCTACCTTGGGTCCTTTTCCAAGGAGAAAGTTGGGGTTAAAATATTCTAAATAAATAAATAAGTGACATTATGCATGACATTTATTTTACTACTTGCCTCTGTGGAGTAAGAATAGCTACTAGGATGAATGCTACAGTCATGCAGATTTTATAGGATGATGAGTCAATTTCCAACAATGCAGTTAGTTACAGAAGAGTGTTTCCTGAGAGTCTTGCCTTAACTTTATGAAAACAGGCTGGTCACTGTATTGTGCAACGTGGTGTCTGGATTTAAGGGATCATATGCAAAAAGTGGACAAGAATGTATGATAACAATTGTGCCTCTACCGAAAAAGAAGCCAGGAAAATGGCCTCTCTTAACAACAATCCTGTGTAAATCTGGCTGCTCATGGGATGGAGCTTCACCAGGCTGCTGCCAGCTACAGGTGAAGAGTATGTCCCCATCACCCACCCACCCACCCACCCACACCTCTGCCTTCCTCTGCTTTTTATTTCCATTTCTCAAAGCTCCAGTTCGCCTGGCCGGTTGTCGGGATTTCTGGGAGTTAAAACTTGAAGGGTTGACCAACTGAAGCCCAGTTTAATGAGAAAGAATCCAAGAAAGAGACTCTAGGAAGTTTAAGATGCTCAGCACCTGTAGCAGTCACAAGCTTCCACACAATGATATTGTACCTATATTATAATAATTATTCCCAATTTTAATCTATATCTGGACTAGCAAATGCACAATCTATACACTCCTTCTCTGTTGATGTACTTTTTTTTTACTCTGGATTTGCCCACTGCATAGCACACAGATTAAAGACACCAATATGCAGGAAACAATCTGCAGCCTGTTAGACAGAACTGCCACATTTCCACATTAAACTTTCCATTTTCTTTCAGTCTTTTTCTTGTTGGAGAGAAAATGCCTTCATGATTAAAATGACATTTTTTCTATGTTTTCTTGTCCTGCCTTGGAAAGAACACTCTAAGGTTTTAGAAATGAAGAGTGCTGGCTTCTAACGCCACACTCGTGTGGTTTTATCACATCAAACTCTCTTGATAAATTCCGAAGACTAAAATAACAGGAACAGCTGCTGCAAGAGTCAAATGTAAATTTTCGTCTCCCTTAGAAAACGGGCAGGTCATCAGAAAATACCAAACAGGTCACATCTGGAGCATAAATTCACCCAGATAATATGCGGAAAGTTTGCATAGATCACTGGAAATGAGTGTACTATTGTAATATAATGCAAAAATGAGTATTGCAAAAGAACTGCTGAAGAGCTCAATGGGTTAGATCTCTGCAGAGCCAGAGTTTGGGAGTTTAACTCCCCACTGAGAGGAGCTGAACACGATTCATAGCATCCCTGCTCGGCAGTTCAAAGGTTATTCTCGTCGTTATCTGCCTGACTAAACTTTGCACAATCATCATCATCATCATCATCTTCCTCTTCTTCTTCAGTCGTTAAGTCGTGTCCAACCCTTCGTGACTCTTCTGGCGTCAATCATGGCTGTGCCATGGCTTTGACCAAGGAAACTTGCTTACGGATAAACTCAATGGGCAGACTTGAATGTGTGTCCCCCTCAACAGAACAGAAGGCTTTTATGTAGAGAGAGATATGCTACTCCTGTATGCATTTCTACATCTATAAGCAATATTTTATCATGAAGCCCCATATGATCCAAACAGGTATCTTGCTTTGCTTTACCCCAAAGTAAAACACCGACATCTCAGTAACCACTGAAGACCCTTTTGGTTGGGTAGGTGAGGTGCTTACAGTAAGAAAATTATTCTAGGATCTCTCTTAAAATGAGAGAAGAACTTGAAGGAGAAGTCATTCTTATGCAAGATGACTGTCTTTATTCCAACTAGGATCCCTGTGCCGTGTGGATGTATACAGCTACGAGGCAGTTCATACGTTTTCAAAAGAGAATGTTCGGAAATAAAGCCCCTTTCCTGACAATCCTAAGAAAATGCAGGATTGCTTTTGATATGTGCCTTTTGCAACAGGCAAAACCAAGGGCAACAGGGTGCCAAAGAAAGCATGCCAAACGCCTGGCTTGTCCAGGTCGCTACTGTGCAGAGAAGAGGGGGGTTGTCGTTGGTGGGACGAGAAGCTCTCTAAGAGGAGAGGCTGCCCGGATGCAGTCCAGAGAGTGAGCTCACGGGCTGCTGCTTCCATAGGCAGAAATATTTTCCACCCACACAAAAACACTTCTCCTTTGTTATTTCGCCCAGGCTCCCGGCTGGGGAGACGTGGGCAGCTCGGCAGCGTTCATTAGTGTATTGCAAGCTCAGGCAAATCGACACCTGGGGGAAGGAAGCGCTTGTGTTCCCAACACCCTGCCATTCAATTAACCAGCAGAGAGTAATAAGTGTCCATGTGGAGGAAGCATTTTGGGAGAAAGGCATCAACGGAATGACAAGGGAATTCCTGGAAAAGGCAACTCACAACATGGAAGGGTACGCCAGGACATCATTTGCTCTTTTCTCTCCCTACAGTAGAACAAGTCTGGTGTCCCTGGGAGAGGAGAAGAAATTTGGTGACCCAGGGAATGCCCTTCATCCTCAGCCAGGGATGAGTTAGTGAACTTTAGGCTACAGGCTGAGAAGAGTCGACGTCTGAGGTTGCAGATGCGCAAACCCTGTTAGTGGAAACATTCCTGCTGATAAGCAGAGATTAGAAGTCATTCAATTGGCTTGAGATATTTCTAGCAGCAGCTGCAGAGAAGGAAACTACTCCCTGTTAGAGAAAAGAGTGCAGTCTTGGTGGTGCAGAATCACCGCCTCCCCTGTCAATCCACAGCACTTTTCTTGGATAGAAGGGGCACAGGATGCTTCCAGCTCCGTTCGCAACCCCCACTGTTGCAGATACTTCAATGTTAGCTCATGTCTCCCCCTAGCACCCAAAACTCACGACTGTGACCTCTACCATAAACTGGTATGTTTACTTCACCAATCATGACAGCAAAACCGTTGGGAGTGGGAGGGAAAAGAGGAGGACGTGGGGGGGGAGTGCCCAGCAAGGAGGAGAAAAGAGGTGTGAGGCAGAAGTGAGAAGACAAGAGGAGGTCTGACAGAAACACCCAGCAAGCCAGAGGAGGTGTGAGAAAGACACCAGTGGAGGTTTCATTTATAAGGCATGGACGTTCTCCAGCAACCAACCCCCTGTTTGAATACCAAACCACCTTAGGTTGGACTTCAGAATGGCTTGATTTACAACTGCCATCCAGGGGAACCCATGGGGTGGCCAGCATGTGGGGTCTTCTGTGCGAAAGAGTATTGCCTTTTACTCAATGCTACCATACAAAGCGGCCGACCCATCAGAAACCTCTGCGTTTCCTGTTTTCCACCATCAGTCCAGAAACATTCGCTTAAGAAGTCTTTTGTGAGACTTGAGGTAGATCAGTAGACAACAGTCTCCAGGAAAACCGAGCATGCATTTTCCACCAAGAAGCAAGCACCTTCAGGATGTTGCCAACATTATCGCATGATTCAACGCCTTCCTCTTGGTGTCAATAAATAAGTTCTTCCCCCTGGAGACAGTGTCCTCTGCCAGTTGCCAACTCAGCTGGGCCACCACTCTAGCTCCCCATAATAATCATTTGACCCTACAAGTCAGAAATTCGCAAGAAACCAACTGGTCCCTGGGGGCATTGGTTATGCAAGAATTCATCTTATTACCATAACAACCATAAAGAAAAAGACAAACACTAAAGAAAAGAGAGCACAAATAGTGGTTAACAAAGCCCAGGCAGGGCTCACGTTGCTGCTTGGGTATGATCTCACATTTAACCGCACAGCCTCACACAATTATTCCTGAACGATCGGATCTTATTTTATGAGGGAAACCAGAGTCATATGTCATTTCTCATAAATGCACGCCAAGTGTGCAAAACGTCCACATGGCCCTGAACAGCCTCTGAAGTATTGTTCCCTCTGGCTATAAGTAAGAATATCTGGGACACCCAGGTTTTATGTCACAGCCGTCTGTTCAAAATCAGATTCAACAAGATCCAGAGGCATGATTCCGTGTTCTAATATTCATACATTGCATTGTGCATTACAGAGTAATGAGACAACCAATGTTTGCTTTGACAAACTTCCGTCCATGTGTTCAACTTCAGGTGAAGTTGTGTTTTAGAAGCAGCCCATTGTTAGAGCGGGAATTGTGTTAGCACCCGAGAAACATTCAGTGGAAGCCCATCATGTCTGAGAAACCAGACCTATAAAGGAAGAATGTGCTGATGGACAGCAGTCCCGTTCCAAAACAAAGCAAGCCAATTTGCAAAGGATGGGAGGTGAGACAACCTTCTTGGTGAGAAGGACACAGGGTCCTTTGCTCTTGACCATCTTGACCGAGGCTCTTGGGAGTTGAAGTCCAAAACAGACCGAACATTCACCATCCTGATTTAGCAAATGAAGAACGAAGGGCTGTAGCCATAGACACGGGGGGGGGCACTTGTTGAACCAAAAGGAAGAATTGCAAGCAGTGAAAGGTGGGCAGTTGGTTTGGTTGATCGTTAGAGCAATCCCTTACTTTCTTCCAGTAACGATACGGCTGGGTGCCTCTTTTCTGCCTTGAGCTCACGTTATTTACCTTGGTTGTCTTCCTCCACGCCCTATTACTCCCTCCCTGAATCATCCTGCTAACGTTGCCCTGGACGGTAGAGCTTGAGTCAACCATTTTGTTGTTGTTGTAAATATGCAAGGCCTACGTTAACTGTATTTGGCACAAATCTGACAAAGTTCTAGGCTATTGCTCCCAAGAACAACAAGAAACTCCACCTTTGTTACTGCTTGGAAGCCCTCGCTTTCTTTTACTAACAAATTGCAAACACGCTTGTGTCCTTGCAATAGCTGTGATAATCAGAATATTCCAGCATTATAACACAAATTGATAATAACCTCAACACTGCACTACTGCCATCTTTTATTCTTCTCTAAGAGAGAAGTAATTGCCATGCTTTGATAGGAAAACCAGAGAAGACAAAAATACACTTTGGCTCTAATAGATTTTATTCATTACAACCTTTTCCACATCAATTTGCTGTGTTGCTGTCTAGTAAATCAAACGCAGGACACCAAGAAGGAGCCACTTATCAATTTATCGTTGACTGGTCAAAACCCGAAAAAGGCCTGCCTCAGCAGACGGCAAAACCAGAGGCACCATTTTCAAAAGGTTAGCTCAGAGTCAGAAAAAGGAGCCAAAACGTCTGTGGTTTTGCTGGTTTGCAGAAATCGGGACAGAGGTTTCCATGAATGAAGGGGCGGGAAAACGTTTCTGCTGAGATGAATCAACAGGCTGGTTAGTCTTGGTAGGGCTGGGGATATTTTAATGGCAAACTGAGGGTGGACGTTTGCCAAGCCACCAAGAATGTGTAACATGTAATATATAATGCCACCCCAGTGGTCAAATGAATGGAATCAGTCAGGGGAACGTGCAGAAAAAATTATGACCAGATTTCTTACTTTAATCTGGTGCCATCCAACTAGAAGCCAGTATGGGTAAAGAAAAGAAAGACACGCATCAATACGAAATGAAAAAGAAGATAACATTTTGGTATTTCAAAAGAATATATTGCTTTTGCAATTCTCAGAATGCTTATTGGAATTTGAAGATAGTTGTTCTCTTGTGAATGATCTTACCTATGTACGTATTTTAACCAAAAGTGTATCTGCTTAAAATCAGAAATGCTTCTTTATCCAAGGGCACACCATACTATTTTTTTCTGACTGATGTTCTAAAGGCACCTTTCAGGAAGAAATGTACAGCTTTGCAACCTGAGAATGAGCATGAGATAGACACTGACTTACAGAATGCTTTACTGACCAGATGGGAGTTGCAGTCCAAGAACACCTGGGTTCAACTAAGGTTGAGAATGGCTGCACTAGAGGGATGTTTGAAAGACATACATTGGGGAGATGCACCGACTTCCAAACCGGAGTGATCCACAGGAATAAATCCATTGGACATAGTTCCAGGTTGTAAGGATCAGAGGTGTTTCAAATCACATCTAATTTACAGTGACTCTGATAAGGCTTTCAAGCTATGTCAACATTTCAGACAGTTTCTTTGGCTGAGTGGAAATTTGAAGCTAGGCCATCTGAATTCTAATCGATCACCCTATCCACTACACCCACACTGGCTTTCAGGGATAGATGGCTCTATTAATATGAGTCTTGAAAGTACCTTTGCAAAGATGCATCCCATGTAAAGACATTTCGGCTTAACTTTCCAATATCACAAAAGCCACTAGGCTCTAAAATGGGTACATAGCAGACTTACACTGTGAATTAAACTGGCTTCAACTATCACGCCATCCCCATGAGAAATCACAGATGTTACAATTTCTTCTAACAGGACTTCCATTATAAATGTTGAGAACCGTACCAGCAGAGCCATCACAATTAAAGTACTACCAAGCTAAATTCTTCTTTATCATTTATTTCTGTTCTTCCCCAGCATGGCTTGCTCTGTTGCAGCCTCTGGCCACTACTGAATTAGAAATGCAATGTGAATATGGAAAAGTACAGAGCTAAAAGTAAACATTTTATGAGATGAGGTCCTTACATTTAAGCTCATGATTTCCAATAAATACATAGAATTACTTCAGCTGCTGAGATCTTTTGGATATGAGATCAGAAGAACCTTTTGGAGAGAGGCAAGTAGTAATTAGAGAAGCCATATAAGGGAGATATAAGGGAATGCTCTATTTTTAGAAATCTAACTTTGCCACTTCCTTTGAAACTCCATGTGTCGAGTTTAATGTAAAAGTGTTCTTTCCCTTAAGCATTTGCAGGTAATGAATTTAGAAGTTAAGAATACAGCCATGTAAAGAAAAGCTGTATTAAAATTTGACCATCTTTCTCCTGCCTTGTTGCTTTGCGCCATTTCTAACAGCTGCCATTCTGTTTGAAAGGAAACATCATAGGGCAAACTTGAAGCAGACGCACACTAGAGCGTGTTACATTCTAATGTCCAATTCCCTAAAGCAAGTGTTCCATTTCATGATTAATGACGTGGTCAACATGTAAAAACACCAATATTCCTTCCCCCCACCCCATACTATGAAGATCAACTATTTGATGGATGGATTTTTAACACCCACCTCAAATTAGCACCTATGAAGTGGAATTTCAAAACTCAGGTCTCAGGTAGCTATGTTTTGCTGAAACATCAATAAAATATTCTGAAGTAACATTAGAACACAAGAGGGATTCCCAGATTGAAAAAAACCCCTTTGCAGCTGATGACACCCCATGCCCACTTGTAGAGATGGGCACGAAACAAACAATTTTTGTTTCCGTTTTCATTTTTTTATTTCGTTACGCAACAAAACGACAAACGAATTTTGTCTCCAAAATGAAACGAAACGAACAGAAACACAGGAAATTTTGTTGTGCGTTTCGTTTTCGTTACTGCAATACAGTGAACTGCTTTAAATGCTAAAAATCACAAAAAATAGAAATAAATGGTAACGAAACGAACGAACACGAAAATGATTTTTTTTGCAAAAATTCACGAAAAACGGAAACGAACCGAAACGGACCCTCCAAACGACAAACGAAACGTCATTTTTTTGATTCGTGCCCATCTCTACCCACTTGATGACTATGAAAAATACCACACACAATGGGGCATCTGGGTCCCAGTATTGCCTACTATACTTCAAGATAGAGGGGTTTCTAAAGATATTTTCATGTTCATCTTCCCTCCTTCATGGAGTTTTATTCTGATGAAGAAGAGAAAAACAAATGGCGAAAAACCAAGAAGCTTGCGAGAACCCCTGGACCATGCAATAAAGAACAGAATGCTTTACTGTCCAGAAGAGAGTCCCAGTAAGTAAGATCAAAAAATCTACTGTCTAAAAAACACACACACACACGCACGCACGCACACACACACACACACACACAAACACACACAAATGTAATGCATAGTTTGGAGTAACATTTTTGCATTCATATGGTACTTTCCCTCAACTGCTGCCCAGGATAATCACCTGGTACTGCTCGATGTTAAACAAGCCATTGGGTTACATGACTGCAAAATTGTTTCTTCGATGCCAAGATGACAGCTTAGATACAAAGATCCTCCTCTCAGTGCCAGGTTTTCAGGATCTCTCATTCTGGCAAAGCATACCGAGAAGAGGTTGGCAAAGAGACTCATGAAAAGAATCTCTTAACACATTTTTGTCTGGTACTGTTTTTTTGGAATTGGAAAGAAGGAGTGATGTTTGATGACAAAAGGTTAGCTAAAACAAACGGGCTTCTGAATACATTACCAACTTAAGTTTGAAGACAAACCATCTGTTTTACTTTGTATGGGTTTAAAACAGTGTATTGCAGGGCTTGTTGAAGGCTAGCGTGTTATTTGTTTTGTAGAAGGAAAATCCAATATCGTGCTGAATGCTCAAAGATATTGCTATTGTACGTGAAACTATAAAATCCAGGCAGATTCCTGGATGAAACATAAGATTGCAAGAAAATTGAAAACATTTTCTCCTGAATGACAGATTCCAAATGTAAGCCAACTCGATGGTTCCATTTCTCACTTTTTCTCTGTAACATCCACTTTCTTGTTCCTTCCAGTAAAGAACCCAAAAATGTTACATGTAAAAAATCACTTGCTTTGTATGTCTGTGAAGATTCTCAGTCATCCAGGTGAGTTTATCTGGACGTTGAGTCCTCCAATTTATAGTTCACCTTGAATTCAGGCCACTGTCCATCTAATGAGCCTATTCAGACCAGGGTGATGTGAAATCAAGGTGAACTATAAAAGGGGGGCCTCACCACTAACTTTCCTTAGACTGAGGAAGCTGCTTGGATGAGTTGTGAAAGGTTTAGATCTCTCAAGAAAAGAAGTCCAGTTGCCAGGACTCCACTTCCAGACACTTGTTTCATAGTGTACTTCTGTTACGCATTGGGGAAACTGGAAACTGGGAGAGAGATAAAGCCAGCTCCTCTGTTAGGGCTTAGATATCCTGAAACATACTAATCTGTATCGACAGGGGCATGTCTACTAAAGAAGACCACAAATAGGACATTGTCAGAAAGCCAGAGAATGGAGTCTTGTACAAAAGCGGCAAGAATGTCTTTCCTATTCATTCCAGAGGTAGCTGTGCATATGCTACACTTTCAAATCCATTATGTCCTCACTGTTATCATCTTCCGCTTTTGAATTTAAGTGCACACGTGTACAAGGATTTTGCAGATATTCATCGAGTATGATATAATTTGTATTTCAAGCAATGGTTTAGTCCCAAAGGCTCACAAAACTTTCATGAGAGGCAGGAGAACTCCGGGTATATAAAGCGAACTCCATGCTAAAATTGGCTGTTTGTTCAGAAGTGCGCTCTGGCCACGGCACATTCTTTCCATGATATTTTATGTACAGCTTGGCCCTGCTTAGTCTCAAGCATTTGCTCACATGCACTCGTGTGTGAGTTGGATTCTAGGTAGCCATAGATTTCTGAGCGGCTTTCCCATGCCAAAACCAAAGAGCATGTTGGGGAAGGACAGCTAGTTACACAGAAGACTGCTGAGCCATCACCTCTTCATCAGCATTTGAAATGTGAATTTATTACAGAATGCCAAAGAACACTTCACCTGCATTCAACAAAGCTGGTGTCATGCGAATATTGATGCCATCTTGGTACACCATCCCTGGATAACCTCACTCGCTGGAGTTTTAAAGAGAGGGATAGACCTGAGAAAACCCAGGGCAGAGCTACCATGACTCCACCTGGTCCAAACTGGTTCAAACGATGTGTGATGATCATCATATATTAAGTCTGATACTTTCATTGGGTTATATTCCTGACTCTAGAATGATGGACCTTGGGATAAATACATACAACTTCCTTCTCCTGCTTTCTGGGAGTTAGTGTTCAAATCTGTCACTCTTATTATTAAGTAAGCATAATACACTGATTCTCTCTCTCTCTCTCTCTCTCTCTCTCTCTCTCTCTCTCTCTCTCTGTGTGTGTGTGTGTGTGTGTGTGTGTGTGTGTGTGTGTGTTTGGCAGCAGAGATGGAAAAATCATTATGCTTCACAGTCACTATCATAATCTCTATGTGCTTGATATTAGGCTATCTCAAAAGAATGTTTCGTACAAACAAAAGGCTGAAATCAGTTTGTGTATTTCAATCTGTGCATCAACAACTGAAAGATACTTCATCAAGTTAGCTGAAATTTCACTTCAAAACAGCTGCATGAACTCCAGAAAGCCTAGTCGTTTCTAAAAGCAAAGGTGTGTGTGTGTGTGTGTGTGTGTGTGTGTGTGTGTGTGTGTGTGTGTGTGTCAAATGGAGAGAGCTCAGAGGTGGTACCAGTGTGAGAAACACACACACAGGTTCCAATCAGTCCAGTTCAGATGGCTTCAGTGAGAAACGACCAGCACGATTAATTTATTGCAACACATACACTACGAAGGGACACTCGGCAATCACCGGAAGCAAAACACAACCCCCCTGAGCCCACTTGGAGCAGGGAGGTGCTCTTAAAAGCGGGTCTCTGGGTCCCCAGGCACGCAGCTGCCCCCAACTTTGCAGAGCAGCGAGGAGAAGTGGACAAAGTGTTCCCGACTGAAGCTGGTCGTTTTTCCAGGGCTCTGACAAAGACCAGGGAGGCCGCCTGCGGCACTTTTGGAGTTCGATGCTGAGAAGTGTGACATCACTGGGCAAAAGTTGGGATCTGGCCAGCCCCTCTGGCTCTTTGGTGGTGAAGGGGAGGCCCTGGACGTGTCTCTTGCTGGTGGATCCCTTGCCTTTTGTGGGAGGGGGGGGAAGCGGAGTTTATCCAACCAGAACTTGCCTGCTTTCAGCATGCTTGATTACCTCTTCCCCCTCTCTCCCCGCCCCGGGCGTACAGCATGTAAATCCACCACAAAGGAGCTGAAGTTCAAATAGGGCTGTCGCAGCTCCGCTCCAAATGATGGACTGAAACCGCTTTAGGACCGAAGCACAGAGGAGAAGCCGGCAAGCCGCTGCTGCAGCCTATTGTCCCGCCGAGTCTATAGCATGGGGGCCGACAGCTCCGCGTCAGCAATCGAGTTAAAGGGACGAGAGTTGAAACAGTAAGGAAATAAACAGGACCGGCGCAAGCCTTATGCGGTTGCCCTGGCCAGCTCAGTGCCAAACGCATGGACTTTTGCATCCCACAGACGCCGGGCAACGCTCAAGGCAGAGAGAGGAACAGATTCATCCTGGTATCAGTGATGTCACCATTTCTACAGATGAGCCAGTCAGGGTATCTTTGATTGTTATCATTTAAACAAACAGACAGACATCAAGACTGAAGACTGAAGATTAGAAGTCCAAGAGAAGCAGGGTAAGAAAACGTAAACGCTCACGTTTAAAATGTATACACATGCTTACTGCTTAGTGGACAAGTTTTTCATAAAGATGTTTAGAAAACAAAGACGGTCTGGTAACTTTGAGGTGTTTTTCTTGAAATCGCCAACTCTTAGAAGCTGTAAATACTTAAACGAATGCAACGCTTGAAAGCTGTAAATGCTTAAATGTGGGATTCTGACCAAAACGAATGCATACAGATTTGGAAATGTGACTGGTTTTCTTTCTTGATATATTTTTTCCAGCTACAAACGTGGGCTTGCAAACTTTCTAAAAATGTTGAAATGAAGATTTTATTGTTACATTTTCCTAAAAAAAAAAATTAACCACTCTACCACAATATTGAAAATTTATGTGCAACCCCCCCCTTTCCTCTCTGACTACTGCACAGCAAAATCCTCTATACTTTTTGGGACTTCTTTCAAAAGACTATTGTATTACAACCCCGGAAGCCCGGTCTTAACTTTCCTCTGACACGTTTATCAGATTAGAAGATACAGAAAGTTCTTCTAAGTAACAGCTCCTAGAATATCACAGTGTTTGCATGTTTAAGTGAAAGCTTCTTTTTTTAAAAAAAATGATTAAACCAAACAAAGCAGGATATATTTGGGAAGCGTTCCTTGTAGCAAGCTTCTTTTTTTTTTTTTAACTAGATGTCAAGTGTGAAATAAGAAGCAAGAAACAGTATGATTGAATAGTGCTGCAAAGCTCTTATTTTGCAAAGCTTTTAACACATGGAACAAAGAGGGGGACAGATAATGATAAACATCTTTCAGTGGGGGTTGGCTTGGTGGGGAAAATAGGTGAGGCCTCTGTTCAGGGAGAGTAGAAGAAACAAATAACCTAGGGTTCGACTTTCCCAAAAGATGCTGCCTGGTGAATTTATGTTAGATGCAGACATAAAAGTTTTAAAGGCAATTGCAGGATGCTTTAAAGCCTGAAAAGGGAGGGCTGAAGGTTTGGGGAAGGTGAGCCTTTGAAGTCTTCGGGAGGCATTTGGTGCCATTTCAAGACACAAAGTTCTCAAATAATTAATTAAGGATTCTGTCCCATCAGGGTGACTTGCTCTCCTCCCCCCCCCCATCCCCCAAAGCCATCCCCAGCAACTGGAAAACAAGTGGAAGGATCCTTTTAAGACCTAATGGATTGGGGGGGGGATTTGTTCCACAGTTCAGACCACATGGAAATCTAAGAACTGCTATCTGTTCCACAGGGACTGGGTGACAAAGAAAAGTGTGAAAAGGGGGATGTGGAAGGGAATTGTTTTGAGTAGCTCGGATGAAGAATATACTGTTTCAGTTTTGCCAAGCAACACAATTTCAGATTTTTTGTCAAATTGTGTCCTCGACAAAAAGCTCAACGTTTGTGTCCTCAACAAAAGCTCAACATGGGTTCATTCAACTTGCTGTGCTTCCTCAAGGGGTTGATTTCCGCCTGTTCCCATTCTGCATAAATTTCCACCCAGTGGAACTGTCTCTTAGCCATGTCTCCAACACATGGGAATGCAGAAGAGCAACACCTGTTGAACTTCTGATAATATGGGTGACGATCAAAATTCCCATCAACAGGCTGTCTGCTTTATTCTTTCCTTTTTAAATTCCTGGTAGGATTGTAAGTAACACTTAGCTACCAGCATTTGACCCACAGGTTCAAAGCTTAAGTTGAACAGGAAAACTGCACAATTACCTGAGATATTAAATGGAACAAAGCTACAGCTAGAGGGCTTGATAACCAAAGTCTACCTCAGAGCCCACTGTGAAGTCCAAGTTCACAAAGAATTGTGAGAAGAGACCTCTGTGTATGCACAGAAGGCTACTTCTAGGATGTAACTCTTAGCAGGAAGTAGTTCATGTGTGCAAGTGGCTACAAGTCTCTTAAAGAAACCAGCGTAGGAACTTGGTACAACCGTCTTCCATGGCAATGCCTGTGGAAGATTATTGTGGCAAGGCCACTGGTTTTGTGTTTGCTTGGGAAGGGAAATAAACTCTGATGGGTTGCCCCCTTGCCAAAAAGGGTGGGTGTGTTATAAGATAGATGCTGCACATCCTCCCTTGGAGTGGGCTGGATCATGAGATACTCTTTCATCCTCAGTGACCCAAAAGGGAGGGGAAGGGGTGGAAGGCTGAAATTTGAAAAAAAAAATCAGCTGTGGTTGGGTGACACTAGTTGGCAATTGAACCAAAGCTGCATTTTCAGAACGCTCCTGACTAAAGCACGTTTTATCATGTTACTCGTGTTCTGGGATGTGTGAAAACCTTTTGATGTACGGGTCTCAGAAGCTTTGCAGGTCTGATTGTCTGGTTTAGGCAGGGTTGAGGCCAAAAAAATAAAAAACAAAAACAAAAAAACAAAAAGGGAAACAAGAAACACTGTTATTCTTGCTCCTTAGAAGCTCATCTGGAAACATGACCGTAGTGTAGGGTGTGTGTCACCAGATATGTCCTTAGATGCTCATTCAATAATAGGCCGAAGAGGCATTCAGAGCCAATAGCCGAAATAGGACCAGTGAAAGAAGTTGGGTGAGACTACTGCTCCGTAAGTTCCATTGATTCAATAAACCAACAAGTTGTGAGTTACTACTGCTTTCAGACACAGTATGCATGAGAGGTATAATTCTTTTTGAAATCTTTGATTTTGCATTGTCTAATGCTCTGAAATAAATGCAGAGAGACCGACTGACATGAAATGTGCGTGTTATGTCATTGCGAAATGTTTAGTTACTCATCCAAGCACCTTCATCAGTCTGACGAAGGTGCTTGGATGAGTAGCGAAACGTTTTGATCTCACAAGAAATCTTATAACTGCAGTGCTTTGACACCCACACACGCACACATATGGAACTCTGGGACTGGTTGTTCTTGTGACACCCTATCACAAAAAGAAACACAAATCTCTCTGTCTCTTCGGCTCCAAGTCCTACTGCATAAGCCTTGTCGTTCTGTTCCAGAGAAGATACCAATTTTCAGAATGTTGCCTTTTCTACTTTAACCCGTCTTCTGACTTGTCTCCATCATACCAGAACTGACCAACAGGGAGATACACAGAGGAAATCAGCGAGACCATTGTGTGAACTTTGGAGAAAGCAGTGACTCTGTCTGTGTAGGATCCTATCCTTAAAGAAGACTAAGGCCAATAGAGACATGCCTTTCTCCAGAAGCACCCCTGTGCTCTATGCAATATATAACATGTGCTCCAGCATGAACACAAAGGGTTTCTCCTAAATTGTGTGATCCAGTCTCTTGGATTGGGAAAACATTTCAACGCTCTAGCTCAACTCTTTCTGTGTTTTGTCACACTGAGGGATCTTCAGCCTTTATTATTCTACCAATATAATTGTCAATAAAGTCTTAAGGGTAATAGTAGCACGATATAGGGAGGCCACAGGGAGCAAGAGTAGCTCTATGCTTGTGGTATGATGAATGCTTGTGAACATTTAATTTGTAACATTAAAAAAACCTAAACATGCTAAAATTCAATTCAGAGGAGAGCATTCTTAGTGCATGTAAAAAAAAGAAGCATTGAAGCCCTACAGGATAATCCCTATAGCGAATCATTTTGTCTTCACTTGTCACTTGCGATGCCAAGGAAAATATTTAGTTTTGTTTTTCAATTTCAGAAACAGGGAGAAAAAAAGTAATGGCAACCCCTGCAGTGTCAGAGCTCTGCATCCTGATTTTAATGTGCTCGGGATAGTCTGCCTTGCAAGACGGAGCACAAGAACTTGTCTAAACTATTAGATAAAACTCAGCAGTCAAATATACTTGCCCTGCAACCCTGGGCTTCTTTCTTTTGGACTGAAAAATACATACAAGTGTTTGAAATGAGAGAGTCCTGCTTTGGGGGATACATAAAAGCAATGTCCTAGGAAACTCCCTGATAACGGTCATTCATGCAGGAGGTAGATGAGATGTTCATTGACTGCAGCTCCCTCACTTTTCCTCGAAGATATATAGGAGACCTTCTCAGTCAGACTTCTGAATCAATCCCTAGTATTTATCTTCCAAGGACTAATTGCAAAACAAAGCATCCTGTAATGCAAGATGCAGAAGTGAGGCCAAGCACAAACTAGGACAAACAGATGTCTTTCACCAGTTAAGGTAGCCCTGCTTTTAAGTACCCGAGTTACACACATCCTCTAATTTAGTCTGCAACAGGTACACCGATTCTGCCTTCTCCTTTTCCACATTTGTATACTTCTTTTCTTCTTCTTGGTGGAAAAAGTTTTGTTACAGCATGGGGTCTTTTCTTTTTCTTTTTTGGATACTTGATCCCCCATCTGCCACCCTACTCTCGAAACGGTGAGACAAAGGGGAATTTCAAGAGAAAAACTGAGATTCCATTCATAGCCAATACGGGCTTAGGCAGGGAGGGAACAAGACCTGAAAGCCAGATATTGAAGCAGGCAAAGCCCCCTCCGTTTTAACAACTGCTAAGTTGCAGGCGTTTTCAAGAATAGTTCGACTGTGTAAAGTAGGAGGGCTGGAAGTCTGCCAGGGTCACCAAGTGTGACCTGCTGCGCAAAGGCTGCCAGTGCGAGTTAAAGCTGTCTAAGGGAGTTGAAATTTATGTTTCCAATTTCTGCAAGATTTTGAATGACGCTGCTTTTGAAAGCTACCAAGCGGGCCTGCGTAGCAGGCAGCTCCTCCTTCCTTTGGCCAAAGAGTCTTATCGGACTGTAGCCTCAGCACACACACAAATTATGTGTCACATTAACGTGACTCAAAAGGGCTGCCAATGCCAACCAGTCGTCCGGTTTCAAAACGAAACATGGGAGCCCAGCTGGCGTTTGGAACCGGACCAACCCTCCAGAACAAAACCAGCCAATCCCTTGCCTTGCTTTGGGGTGACTCGGGGCTAAACTCCTATTAGGGAAGAAGCCTCCGACGTCATATTTCCTTTCCCCTGGTGCTGGCCAATGAGACAGGGAGACGGGATGATGCATTTCCCTGCACAGCTCCTGATTGGCCAGGCGCCAGGCAGAAGGAAAGATGACATGTTGGGGGCTGCTTCCTTGTTCGACTTTAGCCCAAGCGTCCCCAGAGCAAGGTAAGGAATTGGCTGAATTTGTTCCAGAGGGTTGGTCCAGTTCCAAACGCCAGTGGGCTCCTGCATTTCATTTCGGAACTGGACCACTTCCGAAACAAAAACCCACCAATTATACACTTGAGGACATTTTATAGGAATTACAGTAGGACCCTCGTATCCACTGATTCATTAACCACTGATTCAGTTACCCACGGTTGGCAGAGAAAAAAATTAAATAATTCAGCAGCCACAAAGCAAGCTACCCTCACAAACAGAAGCTATAAAGCAAGATACTGTCATAAAACAGCAGCTGTCACAAAAGAGCAGTTTGGGGCATTTTTGGTGTTCTCTGTTATCCACATTTTTTTTTGTTATCCACAGGAAGGCCTGGAACCAATCCCCAGCAGATACCAGGGTCTTACTGTAGTTCCTATTCCTTACACATATTTACTATCCAGAAAAACATGGCAGTTGCTCACTTCTTCGACTCACTAGTGACTAGTGACTGTTTTGTGTCTATTCTGCTTTGAAACAGATCGACAAGTTCCCGCACACGACACCCTTCAAGAATCAAAAGACCATGAAGGCAACCTTTGGCTTGTTGGTAATGGCTGTCCTGGGACTGCGTGCCAGCAAGACGCAAGGTCCAGAAGGCAGCGACGAAGGAGATGAGCGGGAATTTGTTTATACCAACAGGTATAGACGCTCCCCTGATGCACAGGATAAGTGCACCTACACCTTCATTGTGCCTCAGCAGAAAGTGACAGGCGCCATTTGCGTCAATTCGAAAGAACCGGAGGTTGTGCTCGAGAACCGGGTGAACAAGCAAGAGCTAGAGCTTCTGAACAGCGAACTCTTGAAGCAAAAGAGGCAAATTGAGACACTGCAGCAGCTGGTGGAGGTGGACGGCGGGATCGTGAACGAGGTGAAGCTCTTGCGGAAAGAAAGCCGGAACATGAACTCGCGGGTCACGCAACTGTACATGCAACTGCTGCATGAAATCATCCGGAAACGGGACAACGCTTTAGAGCTTTCCCAACTGGAAAACAAGATACTCAATCAAACGGCGGACATGTTGCAGCTCGCAAACAAATACAAAGACCTGGAGCACAAGTATCAGCATCTGGTGGCCATCGCCAACAACCAATCTTCTATCATCGCTCAGCTGGAGGAGCACTGCCAAAGGCCGCCGTCTGTGAAGCCTGCCCTCCCACCGCCCCAGCCCCCAAACCGGGTCTACCAGCCTCCCACTTACAACCGTATCGTTAACCAAATATCCACCAACGAGATCCAGAGTGACCAGAACTTAAAAGTGCTCCCGCCCACTCTCCCAACCATGCCGCCGCTTACCAGTATTCCCACTTCCACGGACAAACCGTCAGGTAAGCCGATTTCCTTGAACCCCTCTTAATACCTGTGGTTAAGTGCCAAGTTTCTGGCATCATTTCAAGACTTCAGAAAGAGGTAAATGCTCCGTCAACTAGGGTGAGAGAGCCTATAAAGAAGTACAGCATATTTCCCTGTATAAGACTAGATTTTTTTCCCCTTAAAAAGGGCTGTCTTATACATGGAAGTAAGCTAAGGAGAGAACAGCATGGTTGTGAAACTATCATTTTGGGTTGGA